>JAODGE020010164.1:0-19585 GCA_027574965.2 Ecitophya simulans
AATTCGATAATCGCACTGGCGTCGACGGCGTGGGACGTGGAATTAAGATGGTGCGTTTCGTTACGCAAGTGTCGGACGAATCGCGAAGTCGCGCTCGAAAAGTAGGCGCTGCGGCGCGATGACCAGACCGAGGTAGGAGTTTTTGGCACACGTCGGATTGCGCGAAAATTCCCACGCACGCGCGGCTGCGACAAACACTCGCCGCTCGATTTGTGCGGCATAAAAATAACTTCACAACCGGCGGCGTTGTTCTCGATCGGCCGAATAGAAGTGGCTCCTTCGCGGGACGTCTGTGTCGGCATGCTTTCCCCCCTCTCCTCCTGAATACGTGCGAAACCCTGCAGCTCCACGCGTGTGATTAAAATCAGGTTATCGTCGCGCCAGCGCAGCACCCTTTGCGCGAGGGGTGGCCGCTGCGCCCTCGCGGTACCTCCGAGACGACGCCCGTCGAGGTGTGCGCCGACGCCGACGGAGTTGAGAAGGTAGAGCAGCGCGATCACGGCAGGCGCCGCGAGCGCGCGTGTGCGGAAAAATTCGGTCGTGGTGGGGCGCGCGGAGGTGATGGACAGAGGCAGGCATAGCAGGCGAGGGAACCTCTTGAGAACGAATCACCGAGCGACCAAACCTCCGCGATACCGCGCCGGGCTGCGCGCCGTCAGCCTGACGAGTTTAGTAGCAAGCGTGCGCTCGCCGGCTCGACTCGATTCACGCGCTCGCACGCCGCGCTGCGTTCGCCGCGACGCGATATTGTTTGTTCTGCGCGCGCGAAGTTGCCGTCGAATTTTTTTTTTCATTTGCGGAAACTCGTCGGCGACGCGCGCGCATCGATCAACGCTCGTGTTTGTGTGTCTTCGCTGCAAGCGTGCGGCGATAATCAACAGCTCGCTCGACTCGTCGGACGGCGCGAATGCGGCGTCGCGCGCAACTCGACTCGACGCACTCGCCAGACATGTGACATCTTTTGGAATTGACTGTCACGACCACGTCTCGTATCGCCACCCACGATTGTTAACTGTTACAACTGTTTTAATTTGCGACATATGCTCGCCGCGTGTGTAACGCAAGACGCCAGTTTTGTGTGTGTGGAAACCGCGTCGTGATCACTATCGAGGTGAGTACGATTTTAAAGTCACAATAAATTCAGCTAGTTAACCGGCTTCGTACGAAAAACCGCACGCTTCCTTCGCGCACGTTGTGTTGTTGTGGTGCGCGGCGGCGTGCAAGAATCAAAACAATGTGGGAATGTCGCCCGAATGGCGATTGCTTATCATCGCCGGCGAGCTTCGATTAGGCGTGGATTCTACGGTTACAATACAATGAGCGAAATTTGGTAGCGGCAGCGGGAATTGGCGAAAACGGTTTCGAACTGGTGCCCGGCACGCGTGCGCTGCTTCTGCGTTCGGCGAAATTTGCGAGTGATAATGTTTGTTATTGTTGTGGGCTAATCTTATCTCGGCGCCGCTATAAAATAAAAAAATGCCTCCAAAATGGTGGCGCGAGAGCCATTGCAAGCTGTGCTTGCTTAACCGTTTTCCGTTCCGTGGAAACTTTGCGATGCTGCTAATGGTGACCGATAACACGTTGAGGACATGCGAGAGGAGAAAGTGTAAGAGTTGTAATTATGACGCCCCGCGATGACGTCCCTGGCCAGATAGATGCTTAATTGCAAGGTTTCTAAATGATGGCAATTAAGTCATTGCTCCAATGTCATGATTTGAATATTTGTCGCAACTCGATGCGCTAACAACGATTGCGCGCGCCGAGTAATCGCTGCATCATTCTGCATCTCTGGAAAAAGTTGCCGGTGTTTGAAGACGTCTCTTGGAAAATTGGCTAACCGTTTTGCTTAATAACTTATTCGAGTTGGCAAGCGTACTTCATCGTCTTATTAAAATGTCTTGGTAGTTACGAGTTTCTTGCGTCGTGCGCCCTTCCCGTTTCGGTTGAGACAAAGTGCCCACTATTTGTTACTCCGTCACTTTGTCACAGATAACAAACCAAACTTATTATGCGCGCCAACTTTTGCACGTTCGTAATTGACTGGCGTCTTCGCTGCGCTTCTCGAAAGCGAACACGTGGTAGATTCGTGGATGCTACTTACTCATAATTAGTACGTGCGTTTCCTACGCACCTGGAGTAACTGTAAATTTGACTAATACTTGCTCTCACGTGCGAATGCGGAAAAATGGCCGGAGTTGATATGTCTGAAGTGTGCGCGCGCGCGCACGAAGGCATACAGTGTGAAAGCACTTCTTTTCAATGGCACGTCGCGTATGTAACTCGCTCGTTGATTCTACGGACGAGGCACTTAGTTTAATTGCCTACAAGTCATCGTTGTCGTTGTTGATAGATGATATTTGATATGAAACAGCGGCGGCGCGTGCGCGAAGGAGATGAAGATGACGCGCGACCGGCGAACGTCTTGATTTTTGTTATTAATCGTGCGCGATTATAATTGTGTTTCGAGATTTATCAATGCTCAAGCTAAATATACAGTGCGTCGTCAATCTGCCCTTTGAACGTCACAAGCCTACGGAAGAAACATGTTTTTTTTATTATTGAACTGCAAGTGAGTAGTCACTAGAGTGTCTGAGCCGCGATAAGGCTTTGTTTATTCTACTTCTGAGCGTGAGCTAGACTTAATAATATAGCATCATCTTAAATTTTTAGTGAATAAATAAAATCGATCTCTTGATGTGGAATCGTGAGTGTAGACTAGAGCTGAGACGAGGCGAGCTCTCAAGTGCGACGTGTCGAAAACGAAGACGAAACAATGAAGTGAAATATAAGTGGTTTGGTATATTATTGTCAATGATAGGTAGTGAGTATGGTTTAATTTCAGCTCGGCGCTTTGTCCATCATGGACGACTGGATGATGCGGTGTGTCGGGTTTTCTTTGATTGCGTCCGCACGAAAAGACTTGTAAGGTGCGCGCGCACGATTCGCTAATTTGCCGAACAAGCCGTTCGAATTTGACGTTTTCGTGTTGAGACGCAATGCGCGTTTGATTGAATTCACACGAAATGATTTCACGAACTTCATCAGTTTTGTTCGGTTATAAGTAAATTTAAATGCGGTGTCGTCTCCGTGACTCCGTCGCACATGATAGAGCCGAATCGCTAAAAATCGTAAAAAGATGGAGAACATGTATTTGCTTTTCAGAGGAATAATTTCGTGGCCGTTAAATAAAGATTAAATAATCAATAAGTAGCAGTTTCACGCTTGTTAAAGTTTGGTAGTGCGGCGTTGTTGCTGCGAGAGTGAAGCGCAAACCTGCGAATTTGTTGCATTCATTTAACACGGTTAAATTTAATAAGCAATTAACGTCAGTTATTAAATTTTTCGTAAAATTTAATTTGTGGAAATTTGCATTCTTTCACGGAACATAACAAGATTTCAATTGCACCGTTCCTTAATAAAATCGTGATTCATACGCACAGCAACTCATAACTCGCAGTTGATCATTTTTAAGCTGCTCGTAATTACGGTTGACGATAAACTTTCGAATCATAATAAAGCACTACCTGTTTTGCGCTCTTTGCGACTCGAATTCGCCGTTCAACTAGCCGCTGTTCTTAATTGACGACTCACGAAATATATTAAATTATTAATGCGACGCATAAACGTCTAGTGCGCTAATCATTCTCCGATATATTATACCAAAACAAATTACGGTGCCGATCAGAAGTAGATCACTTTGTTGGCTACGTTTTTAGCCACTCGGATATTGCCACACTCGCGTGCGTGCCGCGGACAACAAAGATTCGGAATGAAATAACGTATTGCGTTCGGCGGTAGAGGCCGTTAATTCACGCCACGGTGTTAATGATAAATCGTTGAGAATAGCGCCGTCGCCGTCGAGAGGCGGCGCCGATCCGAATCTACTGAGCAAGTGGAACGCGACGACGAGCGCGAGCGGAAAACGCGCGCCGCGCAAATAAACGGCAGCCGAAATTTAATGTTAATAGGCGTGCGCGAAAACTATTAGCGGCGTGATTATTTTTTATCGATCTCTTTATTATCTATGGCCGGCGATCTAGCCGTCCGGTCGCGCGATAAATATCGCCCAGGAGACACATCAACTCGAGCTCGGCTGCGTTCGGATTTGTGCTGGTCGTGTGCTTTTGGAGATCGGCGAAGAATGCGATGCACGCGCGCGCGCGCGCGCTGAAAAAGGAGGCCGATATCTAATTACATTGCGACACACTCGGTCATTATAAAATTGTTTCGCTAGCCGCTCTCGGGAGCGGGCGCGAAGCGGCGAGAGACCGGTGGACCTCTCTTCGGCGCGATCGCGCAACCGTGCATTACGCACCATTAATAACCGACACGTATTTCGGAAGCCGGTATATATTCATCTACGCGAGGCAATGAGCATCGACCCAAGCCATTGACGGGGATTACACTTTCGGCGCTGACCGGTCGCGAGCTGGATTACGGCCGACGATTATTACAAGCGTGGTTGCGCCGCACGAGATAAAGTCGGCACAGTTTTAATCATCGCAAATTAGCGTTTGCTATTGTGGCCGAATGGGGCGTTCCGATTGCGCGAGTGAAACTAAGCTGTCGAATTGTCGAACTGCGATAATTACGTTTTTGTGCCACTTGATGCATGACCGAGGTTTGTTGGCCAGAAAGGTGCTGTTAGAATTCCGGCCCGCGCTGTGGAAATCTGGACACCCACACGTCGACGTGTTTTCGTTCATTAGCACGCCTCCGAAGGGGCATTAGTGCAGTGATATTTACGAACGAACGGCGCACGTACATTCCGCTTACAGAGATTGAACTCCGAGGAATGAGTTGATTTGAAAAACTTAGCACCTCGGCGATGTGCTAAAACTGCGTGTACTGACTTTCCACTTTAAGCCGCCTAACAATTATTTACCTTCGCCAAATAATCAACGCGTTATACGCATCTCTGTTGTGCGGCGTTCTTCGAAAATTTCATGTACTTTTTTTTATTGCAGACACAAATCTGCGAAGCTGCCTGTGCCAGCTTCGTCCGATCTGAGGTACGTATCAATATACCTTGTTTATGTCTGATGTGCGCGCGCGCGAGCCGTGTTTGTTGTTTGTTTTCGCGCTTGTCGTCGTCGTCGAGGCAGCGACCTAAGAGCGAGCGGCAGTTGTTGGGGTAGTCGGTCGGGTGCATTCTACGCCTCGGCGAAACGGCGCGCCGCGCGAGCGCGAAAATCGATCGTGCCCCGCGCTGAGGGTTACGCGTTGCGGCGGGGTCAAGGTCGCACCGTGCGCCGGGCGCCGACGAGAGCTATAGCGCAGCCGCCGACGCCGCCGCCGCCGCCGCCGCCGCCGCCAGGGTGCACAACCCCGGAATCGCACGTGCCGACCTTGACACAGGATGATGCTCTCCTAGAGGCCGCCGGCCGGCACGACGTACGTCTCGATACGGAGGCGGCAACGGCCGACCTCGTGCCGCGCGAGCGGCGACCGGCGTGCCGTCTATCGCGCGTTCGAGTAAAATCGATACAGCCGACGAGCGCACTTTTGACGCCTGCTACGCGGTCGTGGTTGCGAGTAAATCTGGAGTGGTCGGTCGCATCCTAGTTGTGCGTCTCGGGAGCAACAGTCGCACGTCTACGACGCCGGCGAGCGCACGCGCGCCCGTCGGTATTTTAAAAGTACGCAAATGATTAATGGTCATCAAGTCTATCGTTAATTTGGCGGCGGAAATTGGTGTTGCTGGTGCCGGCGAAACTCCCGCCGTCTGCTGCCCGCCGCATCTCCTCGACACTTTCGGATGCTTACTCTTTATTTATAAACGGTGGCATCGTCGGTAAGTTGCCGCTGTTGTAGAAGTGTGTTTTTGTTTTCGTATATTTTTTTCCTTCGTCTTCGACGCGGCGGCGCTTCTTTCCACGCACCGAACGTGTTGAGTGTAAGAAGTAAAACATACACCGTCCACTGCGCCCGGGCAAACAAATATTTTTCAACAACAAGATGATGTGGGTGTTTACGTTTTTTTTTGACAGAAATACCTTTATTTTCATAACAAAATTGTAATCGACCATGAACGAGGCGTGCGTTAACGAAGCGCAAATTTAATGACGCGCAATCGTATTTATCGTCGGATAACGACGCGCTAATTCTTTTAGTGCGGATGCAAATCTACGCACGCGTTTGAACTAATATAGAAACTCGGGGCACGTTAACATGCAATCGGTTAAACGGGCATCGATTGCCAAGCCGAACATAACCAGAGATGTAAAACAGCTGACAATATTTTTCACAGCTTCCGACGCACCACACGCACGGCGGCCACGTGTAGGAGCGAGACTATCTTTTTGGTCGTGCCGGTCGATTTTCGTGCGGCGCGCGAAAACGCATCTGCGCGCGTTCATTATGCCCGCGCGTTTTCGGAGGTATGAGTCGGCGAGTCGTTATTTTTCTCTCGTTTTCCAAAAAACTATTTATGTCTGTCTGTACTAAATTTAAGCGTGCGTCTACTGACTGACTATGCACCGCACTCCGCCGCCGCCGCCGCCGACGACGACGTGACGCAGCATGCCCACGGCTTTGCACGACGCGCTCGCCGAAATTCTGCCCGTCTGGTGTGGCGAGTTTTCCTCTGTCGTCGCCGCGCGCCGTGTACGCGAATCCCTTGCGCGGCCAGGTGTTGTGACACGTTATGTAAAGTGACCACTTGCGTCATCCATCGACTAGCGGCCAGCGTCTACGCATTTACTACCGCCGCTCTGAATTTAACTGCACGTCGGCGCGCTATTGGGAATTCGCAGTGAACACCACTAATTGATATGTCTCGCCGAGCGGCGCCGCTTTCGAGAATACACGAAGGAACGTGATCAATACAATTACTGATCTGGACCAGCAGCACATTTGTGAATAATTTCGGCGCGTTTTCGTCACATAATGCCGAATGGAGAGAGTGGCAGCAATTTGTAAAAGATTTAAACGCCACTCTCGCGTCGCCTCGCCACGTTTGTCGAACAAACTCGTCGGTTGGTAGCGGCCGCTTCTATCTATCTGTTCATAATTGCAATCGGGTCGGAAACGAGACGCTCGTACAAAAACAATCCGCGCGCGCGCGCGCTCTACTACAAAAACACAATACGTTTATTACGTTATTGCGCTAGCGTGGACGTAACGGCGACCACAAATCAATCAAACAAATCATAAACGCCATCGGGAGGCTTACAACGCGACGGAATTTATTGCTTCTGTTCTGTGCGCTGCGCGCGCCGCAGACATTACGCTCACCTTATCAATCAAATCGCGTCGCAACGAGCATATTACGGTAACTCGGCGGTGTACCTGCTGCCGCCGCCGACTCGGCGCATTTGTCACGGCATTGCCTACAACGCGACGCTTGAATTAATTATTTCTAATACCCATTAGTAAAACGTCGGGCGCGATTAGTTTTTCTCTTCGTCGCGTCGCCCGTATCGATTCGGACTAAAAATAACAAAACCGTAATATGTGCGGATGCGTGCTGCGCAACAGGTGAACGTTGCACGTTGCCGCGCGCATCGCCGATCGGAGCCTCTGGCTCTCTCTAGGCCCGTACGGTTTCGAATTGCAGCGTAGGATCGTAGGATTTTATCTGTCACCCGACATAACGAAGATGCTCGGCATGCTCGCGACTCTTGGACGTTGGAGCATCTTAAAACAAAAAAAAAACTAACCGAACGAAAAAAACCGCACGGTGCGACATGAAAGACGATGGAAGGTGGGCGCATAAAAAAGCGGGTGGATTGGAAGATAATTAAGGGGCCCGTGGGTTTAACGGTAGGAATTTGTCAAGGGGCACCTCCATAAATTAGCCGCGTCGACAAACTCCCGTGCGCGCGCGGCGCGCACCTTCGACCTTAATTCCCACACGCCGGCGGCGTCATTTTCGGCTCGCGCACGAAATTTCTAAATTCAATCGCGATTCAATCGCGACCGACGCGACGTCGGCGGCGAGAGGATTGCGGCCGCGATCGCCGCCTCGCCCCGGCTTCCACTTTGATGAGCGCTCGTCCGGCGCTCGCCTCTTTAGGCGTCTCCTTCGCATCTTCAAGTCAACAACTCGCGCGATGCATTCTACCTGTTTTTTTTTTTAATTCCATCAACTACGCGCTACTCGCGTGCGTGCCGTTCTTTCCTCCTTTCTACCGCGGAGGACCAACGCCGTCCGAGGCTCCTCTGTGGCGAATGCGCGCAGGTTGTGCGCATCGCATCGCGTCGCGCGCGCGGCGCGACGGCGGCGGCTGTCGCTCCGACGGCGTGGCGTTTCTTTTTCGTAATGCGTTCGGCCGGATCTCCATCGTTTCAGCTTCGTTTGAAATGCAGCGAGCGCGTCGTTTTTGTGGGCGTTCGATCGCTGCCTTTTCACTGTTCGACGTGCGGACGTCGATTTCGGAAGAAGTCCAAAACGTCGACGTAGCACAGCCGGCCGCGGTTTGCCAATTTATGTTTCGACATTTTTACCCAGATTTATTAATAAAAGTCCGGCTCTGTTGGGTCTACGATGACCCGCTGATGTAGCTCTCTAGCTACCAGATCCGAAATTTGTGTATCGGCACGAGCAAAGAACAAATTTATTGTACTGTCAATAAGAATGCCAGCCCCGCCGGAGCTAAAGTTATGCGCCGACGATAGTGGTTTTCAGCCACTCTCCCACACAATGCGAATTTATGTTGCGCCGCTTCTCTTTTTATATGCGCCGCGTCGGGCATGCGACGTATTTTTGAGGGAAACGCGCCGCAATAAATAAAAAGCCAATGAAAAAGCGCGCCGAAAAAGATCGTCAAAGGCATCGTAAATAAACGGGCGCGCTCGCAAAAAGCGGATTCCTCGACTCGCAAATGAAAATAATAACGGACGAGGAAGAGAAGAGATTGAGAGTGCGTCGCTTCGAATATGAATAACGATCGGGGCGAGGTGGGCATTAATTGGTAGAAATCGAAACCTGACTGTAATTCGAATTAATGGCTGGTTTCAATTATGCCACGCTCCCTCTCTCCGTAATGCGCGGCGACTGTTCGCCGATTTTTTTTTTTCATCGATAGTTATTTTTTTTTGCGCGAATCGGATCGACCCAATCGTCAGCTGTCGGATCCGCGCTCGGCTTTGGCTCGCGCTGCCGCGAACGCACTGGGCGTTATGTGAACTGTCGCAATATGGGACAAAGATTAAAATATAATTATGGAACGGCGAGCGGCCGAGCGAGCGCCGGTGAAATGTTTAAAATTTACATGCTTATCCGCGTGCGTCGCGTCGACGGACGTGCGTGTGTTTTTATCGTTAAACGGCTTACGATCGCGCGCGCCGCATATTGCGAATGCCCGATAATTGATTATGAGTAAGGAGAAAAGCTTGACCGTTGCGTCATTAGGGCGGCTCGTTAACTCCGACGAAGTTCGCCGGCGATTTCAGTCGCCGACGGACGCGAATTAAGCTCGCCGACGCGCGCGCTAAATAGAAAAATTAATCATCGATCGGGCGGTAATTGCGAAAGTGAACTCACAATCTCCGCGCGGCCCTTCGGCTCGTCAGCTTTGCGTAAATATGCAAGAATGCGATGGCGGGACGCGCCAAGCGCGTCGTCTTATTTACGGCTTTTAAAACGAAGCTCGTCGGCCGTAATCGTAACACACTGCGCATGCTCCGCCTGCGTCGCGCTTAATCCTTTTTGACAAATGTTATTAAATTATTAGCCCCGTATTATTATCGTCGTTATCCTGATTATTAATGACGGCGCGCGAGATCAAAGTTAACCGCGCGCATATAAAATTCGCCATTAAAATAAAAAATATTTTGCGCGCGCTTTCGTTGAACGTTTTTTTTTTGTACATTAACGATCGGCGATTGTTAGATCGCTGACAATTAACACGTGCGTACGCAAACAAATAAAGCAGGCTATCGTAAATTCGAGTTTATTCAATGAAACGACGATAAAAATAAATTCTAGTTAATTAACCAAGAAAAAAGACAACGCGCATTAATCGGTCAAGGATTTCGCTGCTATTATGGCCATTATAAACTTATAAATTTCACAAACCATTGCTCGACCTGTTAACGTGGCACGTAATTGCATCGGTAAACTCTACACTTGTCGTAGACAAAGCAATCGATCAACTTTAACGCAGTGTTGAAAAGAAATCACGCGGTCGGTTGACTATGTTTGCGATTTTTCGAAAGGAGTTGATGTTGCTTTAAAGAAATATTTTTTGAGCAGCCACTATTTGTTTGCTACTGCTTTATTTCGCGGGCAATTTCTATGCGCGAACATATGGTGCGCATGAGTAATTGTGGCGTGCACCCACATTATTTTATATCTACTTTACTAGTCGATCGCCTTATTTAAATGCAAAATTGCGTCGCGGTCGGTTGGTCCTTACCATCCCTTATGAAACTTTGAAAAATCACGTCTGATCTCTCGCGCACCGTATTTATATAAGTGTCGTTATTTATTTGTTATTTTGCGTACGACGAAATAACGTAAGGTCCGCCGTGCGCCAGTTGGAGATAAACGCGTTACGTTTATTTATACGCGTTCGGATTTATGGAATGCCGACGTATTACCAGTGGAAACATCATTCGGCAATTTAATTTTTTTTTCAGGCCGCGCGCTCGCTCGCAGTCACCAACTAGTTCGCATATTTTAACGTACATCGTTCGCGCGTGCATCTCCGTCGGTGTTGGTGCATGTTCGCTAACAACGTTACATTTGCGGTTTTCTATTTCCTTCCCATTCGACCGCTTTCGCATGTACGAGCAACTCATTTTCACAAACACACAATTCAGTCGCGACCAGTGGCGTTATAACAGGCTGGAGACAGCACGAAATTGTTATTATTGCGCTCGAGGCGAATCGATGGTATTAAATTCGAATGTTATTGATATTGTTATGTTGTTCTTTGTTATGGCACACGACGTGCGCGCCCCCCGGAGGGGCGATTGCTGAATTATAGCGTGGGTTACACCTGTTGTACAAATTGAGCGTCGATGCTTAAATTCGCCTCTTCCGATGGGCGTTCGCTGATTGACAAAGCACACAAACCACTTTGCGAACGTCACCAACCAATTGGCGTAATTGGAACGACGGTTCGGGCGCTATTTCAAAAATTTCGGACGCATTTTTTCCCTCGCTTCGCGCTTCAATTTCCTCTCAAGACCCGAGGTTGTAAGTCAACGCGAGGCGAACGAATAATGACGGCAGGTGCGTGCGCGCGCAGATAAGGTCGGTTCTAAAATTGTGCAATAAAACAGCTATTTTCGTGAAGAAATAATTTTCGGTCGGAAAACGTATTGTTTCCATCACAACAATATATTACGCTGCTGGCAACGTGCGACTCGCACTCATCCATAATTGCGAAATGCGCGCTTTTCGTGAATTTGACATTGTACAAGACAACGCACAATTAATTTGCGTTCTATATCAGAACTGAATATGTTTTTGGAACATGGGCTTTTCAAGGAGCTACCGTTTATTTGCGCCGGGCAGAAACAACAGAAGGACGAGCGGCAGGGAAGAAGCGTTGAAATACTGTTTCCGATTGTAACTTGGTTGCGGCGACATTTTATCGCGAGTTCGGATGGTTTTTCAGGTGCCTCCTGCGCTCGGACATGCGGAGTAATATGAGCAATATATAAAAACGCGCAAAAGTAATCGCCGAAGGAGATATTTATGCACTCCGCGCGCGCTAGGTGCTAGACACACCTTGCTGCATGTGTTTTCAATAAATATTATCCGCATCTTATCTGCATGCGGAGCGTATGCACTCATTACTTTGCCCGCAACACCTACACAAAATCCCGCCTTTTGACGCGACGGCATCTGCGAAGCCGCGCGCGCATTCGCCAAGTAGCCGGAGCTATTCCGCACGTCGGGCTGATTGCCGTCTCGAGCGCGAAACAGTGTTATTAATTAAAGTATTTATCGATTTGTTGCTACTCGACGCCGAGCGTAAAGTCGTGCGCGAAGCGGCGCGAACGAGTTTATGATTCGCGTATCCGTTTTATCGACTTTTTAATGCGGATTTTGGCGTGTTTATTTGACGCACGCCGCGCAACTCGAGCGCGTTTGAATTAAAAATGACACAATTTCACTTAGCGCGCAGTGAAATAATGAAACCGAATGTGCCGGCCACCCAGGCCGTCGACGTCTCGTGACCGCTGAAAGTTTAAATTACGCATTTGTATCCCGGCATACGATACCCGAGACACAATTTGGCACGACATTCATTTAGTCGCGATTCAGTTCGTCGAGAATCAATTAATAAGAATGAATCGAACATAATTGTGCATCGTTGGCTCTTCGCGGCCGGTGTAGCGGCGAGCAGCGCATTGTGGTTAACTCTAGCGTCGTCGTCGCCGCTGTCAATGTTGATGGAGCGTTGTTTTTTTTTTAATTCGGCGCGCGGAAAGGCGAGGTATTGAAGCGCGCACAATGCGATCGGACCGGGCACCTGTTTTAATGGCGATCGCGCGTACGGTTAATTTCGATGAAAATTAAAGTTAAACGCGCCCGTTTAAAAATCCATCAAGTCGTGGGCACGAGCGTTAATGCGCTTTGCGATGCCCATTTGCTCATCGCATTCTTGCGCCTCGACATGTTACATGTCTGCAACGACGCGCGGCAAGTGCACAGTCGCAGAGAGTGCGCCGCGTGCGGTTGATCCAGTTGGGCGGTTGATTCGGGCACGCGTGATGCCGTGCCACGTCTGAAGAACTGCTATGAAGTTGACGATAACAATGACACTAAATGGGTGCCTTGCATCGGCAGATGAGACGTGGCTTGGTAATTGGTCAAATTTGTACTGCACGTTTTAGTAGTGCTAGTAGCGAAAAAAAATGCAGTCGGCAGGCGTTCGCGTCCAATTAATCCGTGGTATTTGCGTTGTCTTCGGTTGAAGGCGCAAATTCTATTATTCTAATTCTAGGTATCTCGGACAAGTTGGCTAGGAATTTAATCGTTTTTTTTTAATTGGCCGTTTTGATTTTATGGCGTTTGCTGCTTCTCGGACGGCACAATTAGAGACGTTTAAAGGGTAATAAATCGATTTTCGCAGCCGGGCCGTTTCGCTAAGTGCGCTTTGTGGGTGTCTCTTTGTCGACCCTGGCGTGGCGCGCCTCACAAAGGCAGATATGCAGTGCATTTTTCATTATAAAACATTATCGAGCGCTTTATAGTATTCGCCGCACGAACGCAGTTGTTCAAATGAAGCGCGTATATTTATGGCGCCTTTGTGGTTAGTGGCGACGCGCGCGCGCGTTTTTTTTTTGTCCGAATGCAAGAAATACTTCTCATATGTGCCATATTCTTCTTCTAACCGTTTTCGCATTAATCGCTTTTGCCATGCGACCATCGGCATGGCATCACTCACCATATCGAGTCGACGCGCGCCGACGACGACGGCGACGACGCACCATCCGAGTCAATTCGCCGAAGAATTCGCTAGTTTTGCACCTCACCTTGCGCTTCTTGCTCGCGCGGTGGCTGCGCGAGTATTCGCATTATGCACGTTTACGTATAAATTTTAATGCCGCTTCTGAGATGCGTCAGATACACCACTTCACCGCGCCGCGTTCGCTACGCATCGAAATCGTCAGCTTCGATTTGTGTTTATTACAAAACGCCTGCGATTCCTCTATAATTATCGCCTCGATAGCGGGCGCGAATGTTTGATCTTGACCTAAGCGGACACTTTCGAAGAGTTTATCTACTCGCACGATCCGAATCCAAATATGTAGACTTTCGAAGCGGACGCGTCTCGAGACCACGGACGACTTCGGAATGTCGGGCCTTCGATATTGACGATCGATAATTTAATCTATGGACGAAGACAATTCGACATCGGCCGATTTGGTTCGCAAATTCGCGCGAAACGATGGTCGTAGTTTTCAGGTCGCCGACGGGTTGTAACAATGATCGGGCTGGAAGTTTTATCGTTGATGGAAATTTGATTCGCCGTCGTACGCACAATGATGTCACTTTTGTTGTGCGCCGCGCGTCGCCGATGATTTTATTTCAGAAATGTGTAATTTGGTCGCTTCCGACGGTAGGCGCGCGCGCGCGCGCCGCCGCAATTTCGTAACGCGAGCGCGTCCAAAAAAGGCGCTTGCGTGCTCCGAGAAAAAGTAAATTTTATGTGCGCCACATAATCCTTAGGCGCATCGCAGTAATAAACGTCGAACGCACATGAAAGACGCGAGCCGGACACTCGCGCCGCCGAAGAGTGGTTGTTAAAGCCAGACGCTGATGGCTACGATCGCCGCTATGCTACTCCTTTATGAATATACGCGCAGCACATTGTTACACAAAACGTATAATGGACCGCATTTCGTTGGTTTTTTATCGCCTTTATGTAGGTTGGTCGCTTGCCTCGATTCGCTCCTCTCCGAGAATATCTAATCATCATCACGCGTAATTTAGAATTAACACGCGCCGAGCGCATAATACGGATTCGTAGTAACCTTGCGTCGTGGCAACCTGCGAGCGCATTCCGGCGGCCTTTGTCCCGCCGTCGGGGTGGTGTTAAAGCTTAAAATTTGATTTCGCTCACGATCTTAAAGCTTCTCGCGCCAATGCCACCCACATCAACGTGGCGGAAGACCATGATGGCTGCCCATCTCGCTTTGTGCCAGGCAATACCTGGAGCATTGTTGGTGTCGACCTGCCGATGATTGCGACGGTCTGCGGTCGGCAGCCGCGACCGCATGCGAGAATACGAACACTCATCTTCGTGCTCGCAGAAGACACTCGCGCCGGTCGCCTCCTCGTCCATTCATATTTCATAACGAGGTCAGGTGTATCAGGTGTATGATGAACGCGGCACGCACGTTCGCGTGGAGAGTCGAATCGTCGGCGACCGATGTCTATGTTTTTTTGCGCTCCTTTTTTTTGCGTTGAATGTTGTTGTTGGCTCTCGCCGGTGTTTTCCTTCGAGCGGACGAAAACGCCGTAGTTATATCTCTGGCGGCGGTCGCCGTTTGTGCTCGTGAGCTCTTCTTGCGCTTCGAACGTGTTGGTGCGGACGTATTTGCGTTTTGCGAGCCCGCGGGCCATAGGAGTGGCTGGTCATTCGTGCGTCTGCTCGCCGCTCGTGGTTTGCTCCCGTGCGTGTGCATAATACACGCTCAGGCGGCTTCTTCTGCCACTTCTTGTATATTATAACGCGCCGCCGAGGTTCGGCGGTGTTGGTGTGCGTGTGCACCTGAAGATGGTAGCGAGTTAATAATCGCCCACTGGATCCTCATTACCGAACGTATCCCACTGACTGGTACCACCGACCGGGTTGCACTTGACCAACGCCGCCGCGTTCATCAGCGGACGCACGTAGAGCCACTAATAGATGCGGATTAGTCTGGCCGCGCTAATGCCTTTCGTGTTTAATGCTCGATTCTAATGTTCATCGTTCTGTTGTTGCAGACTTTGGTGGGTTGCTGATTGAGTTTGAGTTTCACGTCGTCGCCGCACCGCAGCCAGCCAGAAAGGAAGTGCAAAGCAAGAGAATTAAGCCGTCAAACTGCTTTCCCTAGTGTATCCATCGCAGCATGCTCATAGCGGCACGGGCCGCAAGCAGGAAGAAATTTCACAAGGGTCCGCGGCCCTCAGCCGCCACGCGCTAATGACTATGGCCGAGACCGCGTTGGAACCCTCGCACGACAAAACGCATAACAATAATCATGTCTTCGCGGCGAATCACAATCGGCCAGTGGGCAAGGAGAAGCGAAAAAGAAAGCGGCTCAGTCAGGTGCTGGACAAGCTCGCGAGCGGCGCGGGAGCCGGCAACCACAATGCGACGCCGACGCTCAACAACAACGTGCAGCACATCAACAATAACATCAAGCAGGAGGACGATCGCGCAATGCTGAATCGCAAAACTCACATAACCGACGTGTTCCGCTATGACAGTGCAACGGAAAAGGACCGATTCCCGCAAGGGGGTAGCGAGGACGAAGACGTTTTCAGTCCGGCCAGCAGCAGTAACAAATCGCCACACAGTTCAACCGAGTCGCCGAAAATCAGTTTCAGTCCGCTGAGGCTCAAAGAAGAAGAGTCCAGCGTGAGTCCGCCGTTGCACAAACCTCCATGTTCGTGTTACAACTGCATGATCGGCGTTGGCCACCATCACCCGCCGTTGGTGCACCCATGCGATCGCTTCTTCCCGGCCAGCCCCATTTCACCGTTGACCGCATCCTCGCCAGCGCCGCCGCCGTACAACTTCGAGCGATACTTTCATACCAAGTACCTGCCAGACATTTTCCGCCGACGAAGCCATTCGGACTCGGACCTGCCGCTCTGGTTCACCGCCAAAGCGGAACGGGCGAGCGCACCGATGGGCTGGCCTCATCCACTGACGATATCTACCGGCAAGCTTGAACCGCGAGCTCCTAGTCCACAAGAATTTCCATTAGACTTATCGTTGAAGACGCGATTCCGCGGCCTGATGCAGAACCCCATGCAGTCGATGACGCCGTCCGCCTTCCCGACGCCGCGCACCACCGCCGGACCCGTGCAAGTACCTGTTGTCAAGGGCGACGTGGCGTCGCCCACCACCAAGGAGTCCGTCGCGTCGCGCTACAACCTGGAGGTGTATCCGGTGGTGGAGGAGATGCCCCCGGGCTCGGACGTCGCGTTCGTGTGCCCCATCTGCGGGCAAATGTTCAGCCTACACGATCGGCTCGCGAAGCACATGGCGTCGCGACACAAGAGCCGACAAAATTCGGGCGACAGCACGGCGAAGGCGTACCTCTGCGAGGTGTGCCAGCGATCGTTTGCGCGCAGCGACATGCTCACCCGCCACATGCGACTGCACACGGGCGTCAAACCGTACACGTGTCGCGTGTGCGGGCAGGTCTTCTCGCGCTCCGATCACCTCTCCACTCATCAGCGCACCCACACCGGCGAGAAGCCCTACAAGTGTCCGCAGTGTCCCTACGCCGCCTGCCGCCGCGACATGATCACACGGCACATGCGAACGCATGCGAGATATGAGCCAGATAACGTGCTCGTCAAAGCCGAACCGATTAAGACCGAGGTGGGCGACGGCGACGGACTAGCGGCTCGCGATTCGCGCGCGTTGCCACTGCCTTAACAAATGAGACACGAAATTGAAAATTTAAGAATCTTGGTTGTGAATTAAAGTTAAATCTGCTTTACGGTGTTGTTGTGTAATCACGTTGAAATACTGATAACTTATGGAATTATTTATAATCGCATTGCGGAAAGTGTCAGGTTACAGTTGCATGTGACTTTATCATGTCCTTTTAGGATCTCATATCATTCCATCTCACGAACAAAAAATATCACTCGAAAACCCCATGGTGGTGAAGCAGAACAATTAAAGTGAAAAAGTATTTATATCTGTGTATTTTACTGTGCCAAAAATGCGTTAAAATTAGGGCAGACAATGAGGGGTTTGTTGAAAACACTTGAATTTCTGAACTTTAGACATAAAGTAAATTTAAAACGAAACATAAATTTTTTAAATGACACGTGATGCTGTGATATTTGTAAATGTAAAAGGAAAACGTTGGTGTTTATTTCGTACAATTTATAAGAAGACGACTACTGCATAACGAGAAGAACAATCGCAAAACGTATAGAACTATAAAACGATAAGCATGAAGAATATTTTAGTACTGCAGAAGCACGAGGTGCGAGTAAGCTCTATTGCTATTTTTGATACGAAACAACTCTTTAAAGAATCTTTGACATTGACGAGATAGGTTTACGGGCGGAATTGACGTAATTTATTATTGGGCGGGCATTACGAACAAACGAAATAAATTAACATAGGACGTAATATTTAAAATGTGCCACTAAATTTACGAAGACCGATTGATCGATTGCAGAAAGCACTTCTGAAGCTTACCGAATACCTTGAGACTCAGTCTTTTCACATCTAGAATGCAAGAAGAAACAAGACAAATACAGTATATGGTATTTTAAGTTTGTAATTACTCAGCGGTAATTTTTAGTTTACTTTGGTTTACTGAACTACAGTCTGTTATTCTTTGAATCTCAGTTAAGATTTCTGTCTCAAACGCAAATCGAAGAAACGTGTTCAAAACATGCTAGTTTTTAATAATTTATTACTTAAATTAAATGCATTCGCATTGTTATAAACTAATTCAGTCTCAATTAACTTATTTATAATTAATATAACTATCATTATTACTTATTTGTATCTAATCAGTTTTATTTTTATATTTTGAGTTGTATAAATATTTATTTCGTTGGTTTTTATTTTGTATTTAATAGTTTCATAATGAAAGAAATGTTTTCCTTTTCTAAAAAGTGATTTAGACTTAATCAACTTAGTATTGATATTTGACATGTGTACATAATAGATCCATTTGCGATCGTAATCAATTAGCTACTTAATTTTTTTAGTATTTTTTGTTTATTACTATTAATAGTTTCATTTATCATTTCATGTTGTATTTCACTTAATTCATATGATTCAATTAATATTTTGTAAGAAACTCCTAAAGAGGTCGGACGAACGGACGACAACCAATCGAAATTTTGTTAAATAACATACTGGAAGTTCCAATGTTTATTTTTATTATTTTTGCTCAGTGTTTTGTTATCTAATTGTCTTTTGACAAAAAATGAACGATGAACGAATAAAAAACTTTTGTTTTAACTCTTTTGTTTAGTTTCTTTTTTAGTTTGTTTTTTATTGTGTACACTTTACAGTTAAAGAGCCCTTGAAGGTGAGAAACTTATTATTGGTTGTTTGAAGAGAGTGCGAACAAATATATCCTACAACGACTTCTTGCTGCTCAACAATCAACATCTGGTTTGTGTATTTTATAAGGTTATGCTCAAGAAGTGCTGTTGGTCATGATACCATTTGGATCGGCCAGCAATTGCTTAAGATGTTTGTAACCATATGACCTAAAATGTGTGCTTTATGTGATGTGAAAATATATGTCAAATTTAACAAACATTGTGATAAAAATATTGAACTATATATACTTGGATGTATTTACAACTTGTTATAGCATGTGACAACCGGCGGACGAAGTATTTATACGTTGTATCAAAAGATCTTTGCTAAACTATACCTTCAACAATTCACACTTCATATGGTGAAACTTTGACTAGGCATTACATTGGGGCTCCTTTGAGCTTGGGTATACATATCTGTTACTTGTTAAACCTGCACTCGTGCAACCTACTGAATGTAAATGTTTCCATCCACTTTGACAATGTCTACTACCAGTCCCTAATCATTGCCTTGTGATGTAAATTATAAACATTTATACATGACTATCGTACGTTTTTTACTTTCGAAGCAATTGTTAACAACCATCATTGTTATTGGTGGCATTGAATCGGAGAAACACACAAATAAGGAAAAGGGTAAAGGAAGATGAATATATTGTATTATCCCTTGTATTATCCCTTGGCGCTGCGCGCTATTGTGGTGTATTTTTTGTAATAAAACTATCATCAAAAGTCATTTTTGTGATTTACGTTTATGTTCAATCGCAACGAAATGAAGTTTCGGGTATTTATATTTGCATGATAATTTATCGAATTGACGATATAGGCGAATGCATTTTAGTGCGCGTTAATTAAATTAATTGCCATCAACTATAAATT
>JAODGE020010173.1:0-11551 GCA_027574965.2 Ecitophya simulans
CGTTACCTGTGCTTGAGTTATTTTTGCGTTTTTATTTCTGTTCAATGTTAAGGTTAAGGTTGATTTGGTACGCGAAACGCATTGCGCCAATATCAAGTCAGAAATCAACAGAATTTACCTCTTTTGTGAGCTTTTTTTATTTCAATTGTTGACACATACGTCGATGTCATACGTAATTACCTGTGCCAATAAAACAAAACGTAATTAGTGCCGCGTGCGAATTCGTGAGTAATTCGCTCGGCGCTAATAAACGAAGTGAGTAATTGTCATGGCGACAATGCGGTGCAGCAGGCAATTAAATATATGCATAAATAAACATTTCATTAAACTCAACATTTGATCCGCGCGTCGCCGTCGGTTAGTCGCGCATGACGTAAGCGCAAACACAAAAAAAATTTATTACGTTTATCCGGCCAATATGGCTCTGTATCAACAAACATCACTCTTGATTATAACTCACAGTAACGGCAGTTATATTTGACAAAGTCGAGTCAATATTTCAGGTCGGCCATTCATGAAAATTTGACAATTTGTTAAATGTAACATTTCATCGGTTTCGCGTAACTTCGTTCATTCAATTAGGCACAATGCGCAGGATAAATTCAATCGAGACGTAGGTAGCACGAACTCTATTCACGCCTGGATCAATAATTTGTTGTCAATGCGCATTAGCGACGCACGTCATAGCGGCGCCGAAGAGACGGAGAGACAACTTTCGCGCCGAATGCGAATCGCTCAAATTATCTGTCGGGCTTCGGGCCGCTTTGGGCTCTTTGCTGTGGCAAGTGACAAGTCTACATCTCAGCGGCCGAGCACCAAATTTCCACCGCACGGCATTTCGGGCGCTTGGCAGCACTTCGCGTTTGACTAATGACAAGTCGATCGGGGAGCACGGGACGGCATTACCTGTGTCCTTCCAGTTTCGGATGGCGTCGCGATGCAACAGCATTCCCACGCGCGCGCGCGCTCTCTGCTTTTCCTGGCGCTTTCGGCGAGCGAATTTCCCGCAGGATTATCAATCACCGAAGGCCCTCGCGCCTCAACACCCAAACGGTCTTGGCTATATTCGATTTTCGGAGCGCAATTAGAATTAAAAAGCACGCCCGAGACGTCCCGAGAAATTAATCGCATAAAACAGTCGAGAAGAAATGTTGAGTTGGCTCGGAATTATGCGCAGCTCTGAACGTGACATGACAGCGACTGCGTCCTTTTTACGACCGACGTTTGCGTTTGTTTATTGTCACTCGGTATTTGTTCAGTATCTCTTTCTTTTTAAGGTTCACGAGTGGGAGGTTCTTTGCGTTCACTTTCATAGCCTTCTTCGTAATCTGTTGAACTGCATTACTCAATCAATAGGTTTCCACAGTTTGAATTACAGCTTATGCATGTTCAGCGTTACTAAATGTTGGTAAACTTCTGCGTTGCACGCGCCGCAGAACATTGTGCGTTTCAAATGAGATTTGCATTTGGTTTTAAGTTAGGCGGTTTCGGTATCGTTCGGCGAATGTCGATTTTGATTAATCGCCGCCGTAAATATAATTGAAAACGCGTGGCGCGTGGAGTAATTTGTGAATTAAGTGGAGCAATGCTTCCGCCTACCAGTTCAAGCACGATTCGAATAATGTTTTTCGTCTTTCACGCGTGCGAGGCTCAATCGCCAACTATTGCTCGACCAACGCAAACTAAATTAGTAAATGAAATGATACCATCGAGATGATTTGATTTAATTCCGTGTAATATGTCGATGTATCTGTTGAGATATCTGCGTGGAAGTTGGAACATTCCTAGACACTCGGCATGAAGGCACGGCACGAAAACCTCGCGGCGTTTGTAAACGATTGTAAACGTTCGGCGGCATTCGTGTGGAAATGCTTTTTCGACAATAAATCATGTTTTTCGCGTTTTTTTCGCCAAAGTTTCATGCGCCCGCGCGCGACGCTGAACTTTCGCGCTTTGCGCCGCGAGCCACTTTATCACGAACAGAAGTCGCAATGTGTTTTATTATCCTGGCAAACTTCGACGCGCAGTCGGTTATTCGTATGAATAATAATCATGCGTGTTTGTGCCGAAGAATAAGGTCCAATAACATGCATCGAGCTGGCCGTGCGTATTTATAGACATCACGCGCAAATCGGCGAATTATTTACTGCCATTGAAGCCGTTGACCCGAATCGGCGTTTTTCTCGGCTGGAAATCATCGAAATCGAAGATTGACGAGGCCGACACGGTTTCGCTGGCTCGCGCCGCCGAGTTGACAGAAGAGCGCGGTCCGTTTGGCTGCGCAACTTTTCAACATCAACAAACAACGCGCGCAATTGCACATGCACTCGCGACGCACATGTTTCGCATGCGGGCCGCGCAATCCGCAGCTGCCGTCCTGCAAACTCGCCTCCGCCCGTGGGGCCTGCGGTCGGCGCGTTTGGCGACTACGAACATTTATTAAGTGGCGGTCACGAGGCTCTTCGGCTTTTCGGCGCGGTCCTGCGTCGCTAACTCTAAAACGACCGCGCGCGATTTATAAATAAAATATAACGCGACATGCAGCGACGTGCGTACGTGTCTGGTTTTATGTCTCACTCGTGTCCTGAATGCCTAGAACAATATGCAACTAGGAGATGTGGCAATGTCGATGTTTTTTTAGCGTTGTGTTGGACGATTCAGAAAAAGCGCGTATTAGAATGCGTGAGTCAGGATAATATATCATTGTTACAGAATTATAGGTCAGTAGTGTGGTGTAGTGAACACCGGGATTCATTGGCTTAGTTTAATTAATTGTATTAGGCTGAGTAATAAGTAATGAGCGTTTGAAGTAAACATTCGTCTCGCTACGATTCGCATAAAATTTGAATATGTTTACTTTCATAAACTCATTTACTGTTTTATAACTCTGTCGACTTTATTTGTAAACATTAGTCATCTTTATTAACGAGAAATACCGTTAGAGTTGCCTCTTTAACATCTTCAAATCTATACCAGCCGATTTCAGGTCGAACAATTGCAAGAGATCGTTAGAAAAATCGCATTTTTAATAAATCTTTCTCGCTCTTATCTTTATTTAAAATTACAAAAAGTCAATATGTAATTTGGAGATGTAGCAGTGTCGATGTTTTTTAACGTTGTGTTGGACCGATTCAGAAAAATCGTAAATTATAATGCATGAGTCATGATAATATATTGTTGTTACAGAATTGTAGTCAGCAGTGTGGTATAGTGGAAACCGGGATTCATTGGCTTACTTTTTATTAATTGTATTAAGCTGAGTAATAAGTAATGAGCGTTTGAAGTAAATATTCGTCTCGCCACAATTCGCATATAATTTGAATATGTTTACTTTCATAAGCTCTTTTACTGCTCTATAACTCTGTCGACTTTATTTGTAAATATTAGTTATCTTTATTAACGAGAAGGATATTTAGAGTTGCCTCTTTAACTTTTTCAAATCTATACCAGACGATTTCTGGTCGAACAATGGCAAGAGATCGTTAGAAACACCGTGTTTTTAATAAATCTCTCCCCTTCTCTCTTATTTCTATTTAAAATTACAACGAGTCAATATGTAATTAGGAGATGTAGCAATGTCGATGTTTTTTAGCGTTGTGTTGGAACGATTCAGAAAAATCGTACATTAGAATGCATGAGTCATGATAATATATTGTTGTTACAGAATTGTAGGTCAGTAGTGTGGTATAGTGGAAACCGGGATTCATTGGTTTACTTTTTATTAATTGTATTAAGTTGAGTAATAAGTAATCAGCATTTGAAGTAAAAATTTGTCTCACCATGATTTGCATAAAATTTGTGCAAGTGTACATTTATAAGCTCATTTACTTGTCTACAACTTTATCGACCTTATTATTTCAATCATGAGAAGGACCTGCAGAGTTGGCTCTCAACTTCTTCGAATCTAAACCGCCGATTTCTTATCGGACAGTGATAGGAGATTGTTAGAAAAATCGAATTTTTAATAAATAAAAACAAAACGCTTTTATTACGCCACTCAATACAATCGATTGTCTTTGTCAATTTTTTTATCTCTATTTAGAATTACAAAAAGTGTGGCTCATAATACAACAATTTACTTCACTGACTTTACTCATCTTCAAAATTTGTTGAATAACGAAAAATGTGTACAATGAAACGCTCATTGCTTAATAGCACTGAATGTTAATGTGAAAATTGTGCAGTCAAAATTCCGTATCAGTTAACCCCGGTTTTCCCTACTGGTATTGTCATTAGTGTGGTTGTGTTCAGTCTAGAAAATATAAAGTGATAGCGTGCCCATGTTTGGATAAATATTGCCCGAGCAGTGAACAATGGTATTGACATTTTGATAAATACTTGCTGAATACCATCATCGATGGTGAGCTTCTGTGCTGGAATGTTATAAAACCGCTCCAACCTGCGACATTTTTCGTTAAAAAGCATTACTAGACAAAGTTCAAAAACTAAAATTTATTTTACTATTTACCAAGTTAACAAGTCGACGTTCGGCGACGCGTCAGAGGTCAGCCTGCCTGTGACAAATATCACCCGAAGAAATTATCTAAACAAGCAGAAAATACTCGACGTTGCAAAATCAACAAGCGCCCTGACTACTCACGCTATGTACGTTTCGAATTGTGATATTTTCATCCGCACGCCGCCCAGAGACTATTGTCTACGTCTACGATCTTCAATTTACACTAAAATATTGTCGCATCGCGATGCATCGAAAAATTCAACCAGGCGTTATATTCTTCAAGCTCCGGCATGAGCGAAATTGAAAATGGATCTCGAGTCGGTTGTCGCCGTCGCGGAAAATAACACATAAATAAGACAACGCTATTGATATTCGCACGTATATCGCACACGTGCGGGCGCGCAAATGCGACATTGACGAATCGATTTATATAAACGAATGAAATTTATATATATACGCGTACGAGGCGCCGTGACGACGGCGACGCCGTGGCAGGATTCGGGTTACAAGAGTGTTTGCACGACGCGAAAACAAGCGCGAGTTAGACAGATAGAGATGCTGCGCGAAATGCAGACGCATTCCGTTCGCATTTATTTATTTGCCGCCTTCGTTCCTTTGAGAGTGTCGTCCGGAAACGCGTTCGGCAAATGATTCATTTCAATGCACCAAGCATCCGAGACATGTTGCTTCGTGTGCGCGACATAAAGATATTATGTCACGATTAGAATGTTATTCTGGTTGGCTTCTTTGCGCGGCTATCCGATAATAAAGGTATCAAGCTAATTAATTAAATTTGACAAGTAATTGTCTTGGGAATGATTAATTAACTTTCTTCCTAGAAGCTAGGAAAGAAACAGTTGTATCGCTTACGATTTTTCTTCGACTCATTTGCATTTGAGGTGTTGAGAGGGATTATGAAGTGATTAATTACCAGCTGTCTAAAGTTAAATAATCGAGTGTTAGTGTTCAACTTGACATGTCAACTTCTAATATTAACACATTAATGCAAAGCTGTGGATTATAAACATAATAAAAATTATGCAAAATTTATCAGAAATTTTGCATCTTCTAGGAATCTAGAGGTTAACCAGTCTACACCTGTTTAGTTAGTCTAATTAACATACAATTATGTTTGTAAGTATAAAGTTCGCTTAGCACTTCCGACTCGTCGCGTTTGTGACGCGAAATTTTCATAGGAGTTGTCGCGCAAAGTTGCATCGTTTTTGCGCCGCGTTATTATTTATTGTATGCCCATTCATGCTTAACTTCAAACTGAGTTTTAACAAGAGCCGGGACGCCCGACGCAAACTGCATCGACGGCGAAAAATGCACAATTTTACCGAGAAGCGGAATGACACGGCGTTGCAAAAAACCAGCGCGCACACTGACGCGCAAACATAATGGAAGTGCACGCGACGGCGGTTTCTTTTAATAAAATATAATGCGCGTAATGGGCACGCGCAGGATGCGACAAAAGGGCGCTTTATATTCACGGCGCGGCTACTCGACTAGAATTAACACACTGGCGTTGCAGTTTTTTTTTCTGTCGCGAGCCAGTTAGGCGCCGAGAGCTTTGCGCGGCACAAAGTGCTTGGCTGGCGAAGGCAGTCGTAAAATCGTGTTGAAATAATTGAGAGAGTCTCCACGTGGTTTAGAACAGTCCGTGGAAGTTGCGCGTTTTGTAATGCGCTCATCCCGCATACACAAAATCGCACTTTCTCGGGAAGGCGTCAAGCTTCTTAATGCCTTCTGTAATTTGTTTAATGTCGTGCGAGGACAGGGTCGGCTCTTACGCGCACGACTTTTTATCAGCGCGCCGCGCTCGGGTGGAGCGTGTTAATAGTCAATTACGTGCAAATTGGTGTAAAATTAAGCGGCGATCAGCGCGGCAGTCTCTCGGTTCTAAATTCGACATAACACTGAACAGCATCATCAACGCGCCCGGAGGAGCGGGCGCATGGCGCCGGATGCGCTAATAGAGGAAAGTTGATTTTCGTGCCTTCAACGAAATTATCTTCTGATTGCTTGCTTGCGCCCCGGCGCGCCGTTGCCGGTGCAAGTCAACGTCGAGCGAACGCGTCCGTCTATTCCTCGCCGTCTGGCGCAATATCTTCGCCAGTTACGCGCGCCAGCACTGTTTATAATTCAGTCTGGCGTCGGGAAGGTCCTCGGAAGATGGGCAGCGTAAAACACGAGCCGTCGCGTCGGCGGTGAGCGCGCGTTTCATTCGGCCTTCGTGGAATTGTTAACGTTGCGATATCATTCCTTCGACAACCTATTTGCCTGTCGTCGCCTGTCACTTTGCGACGTCTCAACCGTCTTGGGCGCTTTGATATTCTCTGCGTTTTAAGTTTGTTATGAGGTTGGATGGTTTTGGTTTTGGTCGCTCGGCGTCTTCCTTGTGCGTGGTTAAAAAATTTATGGCGTGAAGCCGTTCGAGAGATGCGAAGCAGGCGCGCAGCGAACGGAAGAGAAAAATTTCCGACGTCCACACCCACGCTGGACGCGAAGAGCTGACACGTAATAAACTTTCCGACGAGCTGTTCGCTGACACAATGAGTTATTATTGCGCAAATGCGTTGTTTAAGAATCGCGTAATCAAATTTCAAACACTCCGCCCATTTGAATATTCTTATCGCACAAAAATGAAATATTGAATCTAATTTACGAAATTTATAATTTATGATGTCTAGAGTAAATCTTTTTTGTTTCTTGCGCGTGGGATCCACGACCGACTAAAAAAAATTATTATATTTATTTATGCATTAGCTTAATTACCGGCAACAAGCTAGCTTCAAAACCATAGTTCAAAAAGATTTACACGACGTGGATTTTCCATCTGTGATATCCATGATATTTTTATATCATTACAAAGAACAGTTCCTCAGCTTTTGAATGATACTAGTTTTATCAATGTGATTCATCGCAGCTATATCTAAATTGACTTAAGAGTTGGACTTGCACATCCTTTTAAAATACACCTGAAAATAGTTTCACAATTGTTTCACAATTGTTTCAATTCAAAGGTAATGATACAGTTTGAAACAGAACTGACCGTTGTTTTCATAATCGTACTAATTAAAAGCGTTTGGGGAAAACGAATTAGTGCCTTTTATTCTACTTTCTATTTTAGTTCTAAATTATAAATCACTTTTGAATTTTGCAAATTTTAAAAATCAAATTAAACTAGCTCAATCGACGCAGAATTGAATGTAGATCTGAATTGCATTAACCAATTTTGTTTAGTGTTAATGTTTTCCGAGATAATGTTTGACGGATTTAACATTGCATTTGATTTTTGGCAAATATGAAACGAATTGGTGCAAAAATTTGATTGATGGTATAAATCTATTTTCACGTGTATTTCAAATGGGTGTGCAAGTCTGACTTCTAAGTCACTTTAGAAATAGCTTCAATGAATCACTATTGCTCAAACTAGTGCCATTCGAATGCTGAGAAACTATGTAATTCTCTATGTAATGATGCAAAAATATCATGGGATAATGATTTGCATAGATGGTAAATCCACGTTTTTTATAACCTCCACGTATTTGTTATGGAACGACAGTGGCGTTTTTGGAGCTACGGTTTTGGAGCCAGCTTGATGACGGTCTTTTAATAAACTTGATTAATATTTAGGCCGGATTTATGCAAATGCGTTGAATAAATAAAGCGCAAGCGCCGTTGACGTGTTATCGTAGCGAATTTCGAAGTGATGAGGAAAAACGACGCTCGTTAAAAGAAGCGCCGATTGTATTAATTAATTTAGATTGTTCTCGTGGCTCTCTTTGATTAATTTAAATTGGGCGGTCTCTTCTGGCAGCTTTCACCGTCGGTCCGACTGCCCGGCTGCGCTGCTGCATCCTCGTCGGCTGACTCGGTCAGTAATTAATGCGGCCTGAATGTGAGGAATCTCTGTTCCAAATTGCGTCGCTTGGCCGCCGACGACGGCGTCGTGTGAGTCGCGTCTTTGTTCCTTTTTTCGCGTGCACAAATTCGCGCGTCCCTAATTCGGCCAATCGACGCGCGCCGCGTCTAATCGGGGACGCAGCGACTGCGACGCTAAATCGCAATCACAGTTCGTTAACGTGGTTCTTGCTCGTTGCGTCATTTTTACGACTGCTGCACACGAAAATGTAAATTTGTTTGTTTACATTTCGAGCACGATTTTTAGAGTTGTCGACGCTTCGTGGAAAAGTTCTAGGGCAGCGAGTCGGCGCGTTCGGCACGCGCAACGCTGTTTTTCAGAAATGCATGTCGCGCGTTTAGAATTTTATGAAAATCGGACGCTCGACGTCCTCTTCGACTTGAATTTGTTTCGTCTCAATTCGGCACGTCTCGGCGGCGTTCTGCTTTTGACTGACATTTATTTATTCCGAGAAAGAAACGAGATTAGGCCAACAATGGCAATAAAGTTAGCAGTAGTTTTCCGACATACTTCACCGAAGAGTTACCAAGAAAAGGACATTGTGAATATGCACTTGTTGTCGCGAGGAATTGTTTGCTTAAAAAGTTCTGGGCAATTTAATCCGGACGAAAAATATTGCCATGTATTTTACATGGGTACACATTGTTGTTATTACAAATGATAAATCTGTGATTGTTACTTACTTCACGACTTATTCTTCTTAGTTTTCTCTGTATTTCAAAGGAATATGAAATTTTTGATTTAAGGGTATTTTTAAACGATAATAGCAAATTGAGCTTATTACAACTCGAAGCATATTCTAACTTGGACGGCACATTATTAGCATAATGGCTAACATAATTATTTATTTGATTTTACTTGTAATTTGTCCATTAGAACGTGACCTATCTTGACTGTTATGTGTTACTATCTTGACAGCAGTGATCAGACGACATGAGACGGTCGAAGTAAACCATGCATGAATAAATGATTTGTGCGAGTGCACTTTTATCCTAAACATGATTTATCGCCACGATTAATTTAATTTCGACACGACCGCCTCCCATAACTCTCACTTGCCGGACCCCCAGAATGTGACTGTTAATTTTGTTACAGACCTGCACGCCGTCGCCGCGAAGATGCGCTCGAGCAACGCAAACAATTGAACAATTGGACCGAGCGGCCATTCTCTGCCGAAACGGACGACGCGCATTCACGCCGCAGTATATAAAACAGAGCGCAGCGGATAGAAGGAAATAAAGAGGACGCGATGGCGATGGGGAAGTTCGCCAGCGCGCTCGTCACGATCGCGCTGATCCTGCTCGCAAGTAAGTCCTGGCGTCGCGGCGCCTCGCGATACCGTCCGAAAAGTGCCGCGCACTTTGCGAGCTTTGCACGCGGAGTGCTTCCGGTAAGCTCGCCGAGCGGTTAAAGTAAACACGACGCGACGAGGCCGAGGGAAGCTCGTCGAAGGTTTTCGCACGTCTTTCCGGCGCTAATTAAATTTGACGCGTTCGTTTTCCGTTCGGCTGGACGCGCCGCAGGATGAAAATTTTCAATAAATAGACGCGATTCGCGAACGTCCGCGGACAAGTTGTTATTTTATTAAATCCCGCGGCTCGCCAAGTTTATTCTTCGAAGAGGCAATGCACGTCCTTAATTTTCTGAGGATTCACTGCGAACAAGAATAGAAGAAAAAATTAAATACGATAAGATTTCGGTAAATAAATATAACGTAAAGTGGATTTCAAGGAGTTGGCTCTGCTCGACATTGCTAGGCAACAGTTGACATCTGTTGATAGAATCCTTATAATTCCTTTCACTTAAAATCTATTAATATCAAAAGATGTTGTTTCTAATGAGTATAATTTTCAAGTTCTACTTACTCACACTTAAGCTTGACTTTTATGACGTTTGAAATGCTCTAACAGTTGCGCATGCGAACCAATTCGACACGGAGAAATAAAACGCTCCTGTCGGCACTTTTCTTGCATTAGTACGAATTGAAAATGTCATTCTAGAATGTGGTATTTTATTGCCACGCGCTCCCGCTTGATCTCGCTGCACATTTATGTCATAGCAACAAATTAATGCAAACGGTCCAAGTCGGTGATATTAAAGCAGGTTTTATTTAAAAGATGACTTCACATTTGTGATATGCTTAAATAATCACAACTCGTCGCCTGTCAACGCAGCGTTGCTGGCGTTTGTTTATGCAAATGCGTTTGGCATTGTTCTGTCGGTTCGAGGCAATTTTTCGTCCCAGTTGTTTGGAAATTTTTGCATATTAATTAACGTTGCACCCGGTTGGAATCGAAAAATCGGCGACCGCGCGAGTGGGCGAAAAAGGACGACTGTCGTTAGAGAAGAACCGGTTTTCATCATTAATATTGTCAAGCGCACCTCCTGACGGTGACATCGACGCCTTTATAGCTTTCGACTAATTATAATAAATTCGGGAAATCGGACCGTGTGAGATCACGCTTCTGGATGCGATTTTTAGCATCATCGGTGGGTCAATTGCCGAGCAATGTCAGTCAATAATTACGCTTTATGTGCTCGTATCTTGTCATTTGTCTCCGAAATGAATACAAATTAGCTATGACCATATGCTAATTTATCTGCGTTATCTGGCAACGACAGACGGCCAAGCCGACGGATGAGTTTTTAACGGCGCATTTAGGAATGTTAGGAATGTTATCGAGGCAAGGCTTGGCTTGGCGATGTTGTTTACTTCAATTACAGCAATCTGTGTTTTCGCAGGCGCCGACGCATACAAGAACGCGGGATATCATCACGACAAGAAGGCGACGCAGAAGAGCTACGTTTGCCCGCCCAATTTCATGCGGCTGAGCTACAAGTGCTACTTCTTCAGCAACACGACGGCGACGTGGCAGGAAGCGTACTGGAAGTGTCGCGACATGAAGAGCAACATCGCGACGATCAAAAACGGCAATCAGGACAAAATCGTGCGGAGGACTCTAGACCACGACTCTTTGGGTGAATATCAGATTCACGTCCGCCAGTCGACTGGCGCGCGAGATTAATGAATATAAATGCCTCCGTCTTAATGCGTATTAATCGCTTTGCACCGTTTGCGTTTGACTGCAGTGCCGTACGAACGCTGGATCGGGGGTCGTTACGACTGGGGCACGATGTCCTGGCAGTGGGCCGCGTCCGGCCGT
>JAODGE020010178.1:0-13573 GCA_027574965.2 Ecitophya simulans
CCCCCCCCCCCTTTGCGGCGCGGACGGGCCTCCCCCCCCCCCCCCCGCGCCTGGCCACCGAAGGAAAGGGGGGGGGGGCCCCCCCCCCGCCCCCCCCCCCCCTCTGTAAGTGTCGCAACACACCACCCCCCTCGCATTTATACCATATGCGAGACACTCTTGCAAGCCTGTCTGAGTGCACGTGCCCCCCAATGGATCCCTTCAAAAAAAAAATGAAGAAAGAGGTCTGGAACATGATGCATGCTCCACCATTTACAGAACAAAGGCGATGAAGCACCCCCCCCCGTTACTATTACCTGTGTGAATGGTTATAGACAGCAGTGTGGGTGCTCAAACCCCTAATAGCGCGCTCCAGTGCTGTCCTCGCGCGCGCGCCCCCCTCTCCCCCGCCAGTCAGTTAGCGAATGCTTCGTTTGGTAAGTTTTGAGTGTAAGTTTCACCAGTTTGACTTCGTTCATCTATTCACTTTGTCATCACTCTCCCAGTAAAGACACAGTGATGGAGGTGTGCTGTCGGTGCGCCGACGTGTTGGGATATCTGTACGCATGAATACCGTTTTTTTTTGTGTGTGGAAGGGGTTGTTCTGGCTGGAAGCTAAGACACTTCATCCAGGTCTACGCCTCTCTGCTACCCCTTTCCAAACGCAACGCCTCACCCCCGCATCATTTTTACACTAGTGCGCATACACGCACAAATACACATACGTGGAAGACGCGTGCACGTACCCCTCCATCGTCACCATTCGGTACGTATGTACGTATGCGCCTCTGTGCTACTTGCATATGCGATGTCAGGCATTTGCTCATTTTTCTTTTAGGGAGATAAAAAAAGAGGGAGCCGGGCTTACACCTCCTTGTGCGGGTAGACAGCCTTTGGGTACGCTGCCTTCCACTGGTCCTCGTTCACCTGAGAGTAATCCCAGTACTTGGAGCACTCCTTCGCCCACCACACTCGTCGCATCATGGACGTCTCCTGGTTGTTAGCGATATTCTCGTACCACAGTGGTGCCAAGGACATGCCTATGCACATGCCGAGGACTGAGAAACCAGTGAACGTAGAGACCAAGACGAATAAGGTGTTTCTACGTCGCATCATCACATACCAGCTCCCCAGAAGTGTCGCGCTAACTGCACAGGACGCTGCCAGGGTGATCTGGCGCCTGCGCTGGCGGAACTGCTGGCCCCAGACGCCACCCTCCTTCTCGAAGCGACGAAAGTCACTCGGCCACATCATGGGCAAGTCCGCTATAAGGATCTTCTTGTTGTACCCCTCAGTTGTCATGGTTGCAGCCTGCGTGCGTGTGTGTGTGTGTCTGTTGGTTTGTTTGTGCCGAGAGGGAGAATGCCAATAAGGTCTTTGCTATTTGATAATGAAATACTGCGTTGTGCAGCTCTTCCAAGAAGTTACTTCTCTTGGTGAAGGCACTGTGTACGCGTATGTGTGGGTGTAAACGGACTAATGGTACTTGTGTTATACGCGCATGTATGTTCAGTAGTGGATAGAAAAAGGAACGGATATAACAAGATGATGTACTACACACGGAACTCATAGCAACAGCAGTAGTAATTGCATAAGGGAGGATAGAGCACATTGCATAGGGCTCCTCGCTTCAACAGTAAAAATAATAAAAAATGTGGGAAGAGGTTTCTGTACGCGTATGGGATACATGATTCTCCTTTTTTTTTCACTTTCTTCATAACGTTAACAATAGATTATATAAATATAGAGAGAGTAGATGCTCGCGATCACTATGCGCATACAAACATACACACACATCACACATAGGCATTCAGAGAGGAAGATTAGGTCAGTTTCACACACACACACACCTCCCTCATCCACCCCGGTCCTCATGTCTCTGTACTCCAGCATGTGCAGCGTGCCGCTATTATCCTTCTTCCCCTCCAATCCAAGCTTGAGGGGACGAGGAGGTAATGCCCCGTCGAATGAGAAACAAAAAGAGAGCGAAGCCGCACATCCCTCTTTGGAGGCAAAAACTCTCATACAGTCAGAGATCGCCCGCTGTTGATCCCTCCCTTTTTTTTCTCTCTCTCTGCGTCCAATGATAATTGGTCCGCTGCGCTGCACCAATCTCCTCTCTCTCCTCCTCTTTTTCTCTATTTCTCATCCTCTCCTTCAGTTACGTGGAATGCTAATGGTGTGCCTTCGCATCGGACCTCTCACACTTCAACGGCGATCACGTGGAGGGCTGCGGCTGCGGCTGCGGCTGCGGCTACGGCTACGGCTGACGCGACGGCGGCGATCACGTGGAGGGCTGCGGCTGCGGCTGCGGCTGCGGCTGCGGCTGACGCGGCGGCGCCGGGGTGTCGAGGACCGACGACGGCGGCGACGATCGTCGTCGTATGAATCGGAACGGCGGCGACGGCGAGGCTCGTGGTGGTCGCGGTCGTTATCACGGCCACGGGAACGGAATCCACCACGGGGAGCGGGACAGTCGCGGGCCATGTGCCCCATACGGCCGCACTCACGGCACACAATGGTGGCGAGACGGCAATTGGCAGCAACGTGTCCGTCGCGGTTGCACTTGTAGCACTTCTGCGCGTCCCGGCGCTCCACAGAGAGTCGGCTGCCGCGGAGTTCACTGCCCGTCTTCGCTAGCGCGGACGTCAGCGCATCTGGTTTCGCGAACCCAATGAAGGCAAAGCCGCGGTCGCCGTTAAGGAAGAAGTCGTTGATCTCACCGCAGCTGCCAAACACCTCCCGCACCTCTCGCTCGGTGCTCTGAGCGGGAAGGTTCTTCACCACGACACGGCAGTCCATACGGGGCGCGGAGCCGCGGTTCGCGCCATGCTTCGGCTCCACAATGAGGTAGCGTCCCTCCATCTCGCTGCCGTTCTTCCGGATCGCCGACTCCCATCCCTCGGTCGCAGAGAAGCCCAAAAAAGCGTAGCGGCCGCGGCGATCAACAAACGCGTCCACGATCTCACCACACGGCGCGAAGAGCTCACGCAGCCTCCCCTCGGTAGTGTGTGGAGGGAAGTTGCGGACAGCAACCTTGAGCGCGTCGCGGGCTGCCTTGTCGATGCGCACGGAAGCAGTAGCGACCTTGGCCTCACCTTTAGCTGCTGGAGCCGCGGCGTTGGCGGCCGCATCATGAGCGGGAGGCTCGTCAGCGCGGTGGACAGAGATTGTGGAGCCATCCTCGTAGTCCTCGAACTGGAGGGCAGTCTCCAAATCTTCGCCGCTCTCAAAGGCAACCGTCGCAGCTCCGCCCTCGCCAATCACGACGCTCTCCACCGGGCCAGCGCGGGAGAAAAAGTCCAGCACGGCACTCTCAGTTGCCGTGGGCGGGAGACCCGTGACACGCGCCTCGTGGGCCATAGAAGTTGTGTGTTTGTGTGTGTGTGTGTGTGTGTGTGTGTTTCGACCCTGCCGAACTCAAGCCAGTGAAAATGGCTGTTTTTTGCCTTTGTCGGGGAGGGGGGGGATGATCTCCGGGTTGTTTTGATATAATCTCCCGATGATGGTGATCTTTTTTTTTTTAATTGCTTCTGCTTGCTGGTTAGAATGTTATTATTGCTCCCCAACAGCAATGCCAAGAATAGCTATCGCACTTCGACTGTGATACTGCGCGGAGGTTGCCAGATTCATAATAGTATGTGATGAGGTAGGAGCGAATTCCCAGTTGCCGGTGTTTTTTTTATTATATGTAGTGAGTGGGACGTGTAGGAAGAAAGGAATTGGTTCGTCGAATGCATATTCTGGGGGTATAGGTACTGTGGAGGGGGCGGAGCGCGAGACTTTCACTAGAGCGATACGCATCATCAGTCCTCCTCTTTCATCTGCGGTGTGAGCATGTCATTTCGGATTGAGGCTGCGTGAAAGCAGGGGATGGGGGGGAGTAAGTGTGTTTTCTCTCTTGGAGCACCAAACCACATCAAGTCAAATCTCTCACGAGCCAAGAAGTACGCCATCAACAGCCTCTGTCGCTTCCAACCCCTTTCTCTTTCTACCACGCTCTTATAGATATATATATATATATATATATATATATATATCGGCGCCGCCTTTCCGCTTGGCCAAAGTCCTCCTCCACTACAGTTCATCGGCGCATCTGCTGCACATCTGTCATCAAAGTCCCATCCACCTCTGCATCACAGAAAAAACAGGTGCGCACTTCAGTACAATAGAGCCCCCGCGTAAACGTGCGTGGCACAGGCCACTCAATATGTTAAGCGTTTCTAAATCCACAGCGTCCACAGGATCAGTGCAGGGGAGGCGGAGGGGGGCGGAGGCCCTCATCTTCGCATGCGTTTTGTCCCCACTGTCTACTGTACGTAAGATCGTCACGAGCCATCACGGCCGTATAGGATAGGTGCTGGCACACTGATACACACATGGAAATAGCATCGGCAATAGAAAAATAGCTTCTCTGATATCACTGAATATTTCCAATCCCAATGCACCTCCCCTGCCTCATTTTTTAACGCAGATACACACACACACGCTCGCGCGCAAAGGAACCACATGCACCACCATGTTCGGCCCTCTCTACAATTACAGTCACATTTGCACACCTATACACACGTCTGGGTGAGTTCAATTATTCAAACTGAAGCAGTCAAACAGAAACAAGTATGTAAAAAAAAAGCACCACAACCAAAGACGTCTAGCAGATCATTAAGCATGGTAAACATAGAGACTGTGTATCGTACCCCTTACGATTAGTCAACAATATGGGAGCACACACACACATAAGCAAGTACACGAAAGAGCAAACACTAAAAAGGCCTCCTTAATAATTGAATCGATGCAAGCAGTAGTAGAGAACCGGTCCAGAGTCACTAAACGTACGCACTCAATCATGTGGCAGCGCTCTTTATATATATATATATATATATATATATATATATAACCTCGTGGAATGTCGATATATCACTCAATACTTACAAACAGCAAAAAGGGGAAATACAAAGGAACCGAAGAAGGGGAGAGGACAGCAAGTGCCTTCCCATACTCGGACAAGCGACCATTTGTAGTGTAGTAGACTCACGTGAGACACAGGAAAGAGTGAGCCCGGAAAAAAATAATTGGCAGCACCAGGTAACCAGAAAAACATGCGAGTGAGGATTGTGCGGAGTAGGGGTGGGGACACGAGATGTCCCTCCTCTCCAGTGGTTATAGCGCGAGTGACACTGCTGGGGCTGCACTCTCGGGTTTCTTTTTCTCGTCCAGTTTGTCACTGCGGGCCACCACCTGTAAGAGGGCTTCCGTGTAATTGTCCATCATGTGCAGCGCAAGCATGGGTCGCATCAGAAACACATCGTGCATTACCACATGTCCGCGGGGAACCTCCACAAGCCGGTTCGTACTTGGCGACCATGGGGTTGTGAGCATGAACACACGACCAGGATGGTGCAGCTCAGTCATGATGTCCTCAGCTAGTGCGGTAGACGCAATGGCAGTAGCCGGCCCCCCCACCTCCCCCGCGCTCCCGGTGGGCAGAGCACTGAGACCGCTATACTCACCAGAGCGGCGAATGCTGGCTGACGACTCCTCCGTTGCGTTTCGTGCGCTGGTGGCCTTCTTCTCCACTGGCCCCTTATCCCCGGTCTCCTCCCCGGCGCAGACCACTCTGCAGAGCCGGTCAATGCTGTTCACCTGCATCCGAGATACCACGTCGCATCCACTCACGATGCTCCACATCTCCAGCACCCCGTCACAGTACTCCGCTGCTGGAAGGGAGAGTGTCGGCATTGGGGCAAAGGCAACCACCCGGAAGCGCCTCAATACGGCCGGCGGGAAGATCGCGTCGTAGCACAGCCTCACGCCGAAAAGGATGGCGACGCCACCGCCCAGAGAGTGGCCAGTGACGAGGACGCTGTACGTGGGGTAGTCCGTTGTCAGACACACCAAGGTGTCGATCGCGTAGTCGGGTTCCACAAGCTCCTCCTCGAGCTGTGGGGCCATCGCGCCAACCCTCTTCACTGTCGAACTCGTCGCCGCCCCATCCCTCACATCACTGGCGTCCCCATCCGCTGCCGTCGCAGTGGGTGCACCGTTACCGCCCCCCTCACCACCTTCCCTCTGCAGGGTGGAGGCGCGGCTGGTGAAGAGAATGTTCACCGCCCTCGCTGCGCCCTTGTGCGCCACACCACCGCAAAATGGCTCGTCGAAAGCGCACACGTCGGTAAGGATATCGGTATCGGAGAGGGTTCCTCGGAAGGTGAGGACGATAGTCTGCGACACATGGTCAATGAGCAACGCGTAGCTTGCCTCCGCAGCTCGCACGGGCCATCGCGAAGCCTTCAGCGAGGACGGGGGAAGCGTCAGCACGTCCGTGACGGCGCGGTTGTTCTGCTCGGGCTTGTGCGAGGCTGAGCTCTTGCTGACTGTGAAGATGAGTGTGGATAGAAACAGTGAGGAGAGGAATCCCTGACGGTAGGTCTCCCCATATACAGCAATGGCAAAGCGCAGTGCTTCCCGAATGTGCACGAGTGTAGCGTCGTCGCTGATGTCCTCCAGCGCCGCCTCCGCCACCGCTGTTGCTGCTCCTCCTTGAACGGCTGAGTGCGGCGGCTGTCGTGATGCTGAGCAGGATGCGAGAATGAAGGCGTCAGGCAGGGCGTCGCAGCAGGCCAGGTACAAACTCTGATGTCTCTCACTTAGGGCAGACATGTTCGTTGGGTTGAACAACTGTGCGACAAGATCGGGGTGTCGCTCCATAAACACGTCAAGCAGCCCAAAGAGTCCTTCCAATATCTTGACCACATTTGCGTCCCCCTTACCATTCTTTCCACCCGCGTTCAAGTAGGCCGCGATGAGAGATTTAAGAGTAGATACAGAAGTGTTGGGGCTTGCTGGGGTCTTAGGGTCGGTTGGAGACGCCACCCCAGCACTCGGGAAGGCACCCAAAAGCAGCTGATACAACTCCTGCAGGTTCTGCGGTGGCTGCGACGTGGCCGCACTCGCGTCTTTTGTGGCAGACTGGCCCTGCATCTGGCGCGCACGTGGAGCCACAACGGTGAAGGTACTCCTCGGGAGGTTGCCAAGACACTCACGATGCAAAGCAACGCTGCAGTGGAGACATTGGTAGCCCTCGGTGCCGAGACCCATCAGACCGCCCCTCTGTGCCGTGCTGTTTACCTGCTGGGACGGAGGTGGCGAGGCCGATGTCCCTGGCTCCGCGCCCAGCGCTCTGTCGGCGCCGCCCTCCAGTGGTACAGCAGAAGTGTGAGCAGAGCACCGAGTTGGGGCGTAAAACACAGTCGGGAAGAGCTCATGAGTGTGTGGAGTGACCGTGGCATCCTCCTCGGCGGTCACAGCCGTGGTCGTGCTGGTGGAAGTAGCGGAGGCGGTTGACAGTGAGAGCCACCACGCGAAGGGTGTGGAGGCCGCCGCGCCGTCTTGCTGCTGGTCCGTGCACCACAACGGCGCAAATAGGGTTAGGAACGAGCTTGACGGGTCTGACGCCGCCTCCTGTCCGCCTGTACCAGTGGCCGCCGTCGTCGCCATCGACGCAGTCAACGCTTTGCGCTGGGAGTCCAGGTACTCGCCAAACTTCGTGACACTTGTGTGCAAGCCTGCAGTAGGGTCAGGTGGTCCGGGGGTCACTGTAGCGGTCACTGGAACCAACAACGGCGCCCCACCCACCTCCTCCACCCTTCCCGCCCCTACTCCCTCCGGACAGCCCTCTCCATGCTTCACACCGTGCTCCGTATCCCCCTCCGGTTTCTCACCAGCGCTCGGGGTGTGGACGCTCTTTGCCCCCGTCCTCGGCGGCGTGCGGTCCACCGGTGAGCCCCGTACCTCCATCATGTCGGAGACCCTGTGCAGTTGCTGCATCAGCTCCCCATAACAGTCCTCATGGAGAGTACAGCTGCAGCTCGTGCAGCGCCGCACATTGGTAAATGGCACGAAGCCCTCCAAGCACAGTGTGCATCGCCTCCAAGGCACCAGAGCGCGATCGAGTGTGAAGGTGTGGCGGCACCGGCTCACGCTCATGGTGTCGGTGTGCGCGAGAGAACAATGAGAGGGAGTTCCCTGAGTGACACTACCGACAGTGCACAAATTGGATGCCTAAATAATAATAATAATAATAATGGTGCAAGCTACCAAATTACTGCGCACAGTGGGATAACGCCCCCCTGAGGGAAAGGGGGGGAAAAGGAGGTCGCATGCGGAGTTCAGGAGGCAGGGAAGAAAACGACAAAAACGAGAGCAGAGGTAAGCAAAACAAAAAGGAAAAAAGCAATTGTGATAAAGACCACAGTATAGGTCGCGTCGTCTGACAGGTTCATCACCAAAGCCCGTCCATAGACACACGCCACCTCCATTTACGTTTTTTTCGTTATCAACGTGTTTTTTTTTAATATTAGACACAATCTCCTTCTCGTAGTACAGTAAACAATCGACACACACACCTTCTTCCAAGGAAAGAGAAAAAAATAGGAAAAACAGGCATGTTGAGTGTGTGATTATACATATAGTGAAATACACGTGCGTGTGATCCACATCAGCTCTTGGGTGCGAGTGAAGTGCCCCCCTCCCCCTCGCTCAACTCACTGGCCGGCGATCAGCCAGGAGAACAACGTGTGCCGCTCATACATTCCACAGAGCGCCGCAAGCACAATGAGCACCACGACCACTGGAATGGGGATGCGGTAGCTGAGAGTGGCCTTCAAAATAGACTTGCATTCTTGCGGTGTTGGCTTTTTGATTTCGGGCTCCACATTGCTCGAGACTGGGCGACTAAAAGCAGAGGTGATTTCCCTCGTCTGAGGGAGTGAGTTGGAGGAAGATGAGGCGACATTGTGTTGATGCGGTGGAGGTGCCCCAAGAGGTGGCGTGTGGCTGGGCCGCGCCGGAGTGGATATGACTGAAGGCAGCTGTGATGAGAGAGCCTTCTGCACTTTGGGGGCGGGGTTAGCTGCTGGCGCCGCCCCAGCGCCATCATGCTTCATTTCCATCACCAGGCTCCGCGGCACGCTGTCCTTCTCCGCAAAGATGCAATTCAGTTTCATACGACTGGAGGTCTGTGATGTCGATCCGCGACCTGAGCTGGCGGGGCCGTTCTGTTTCCAGAAGGCAGCGACGTCGCTGAGAACCTCCGCAGTTGCGCTGCTGGTGCTACTCGGGTCCCACCACCGCAGGAATGCGCTGTCACTCGGCACCACAGCAAAGTCCAAGTAGATGGCGTCGGTCGTGTCCTTCGTGGGGAGCGAGCTGGCGTTGGAGCTCTTATTTGTCCGGATCGCCTCGGGGTCGAGAGCAAAGGTGATCCTCACCGCCTTTCCAGCGGCGATGAACCCATAGGGCGGCTGTACCGTGTAGCGGTGCCGCACCATGCTGAGTGCCTTGTACGCCAGCACACCCGCCTTTGGCGCCCCGCTCGTAGCGGTCTGCCGGTTCTTGATCTGCACAGCGTTCTCAATTGTGGCGTCGGTGAAGGGGAGCGGGAAGAAGAGGCTCTCTTGGGAGAGTGCGGCATGCACTGTGGACGCCATCTGGACTCCGAGTCGGTGAGTGGGGGGAAAAGTGCGTTGTATGCTAGTCAATGAAAAGGCAAAGGACGAAATCACGCACAGGTGTACATGCACACTAACAAATGAGAATATATGTGCAAGGGTGAAAGAGACAAGGCGTCAGATACCAGTAGTAGATAGCACCGTATACGCAAAACGCCACCTAAGACCCACAAGATATTTACCTACTTATATATACGTATGTGTGTGTGTGTGTATGCGAGAACGTTAGCACAGATAAAAAAAAGAAGACTCACTAACTCAACAGAAAAAAAAATGGCTTACCAGCGCGTCGATAGCGTAAATCTTATAAGCTGGATGCGCGAGTAAGATAAACTTCGAAAGGCACAGAAGAAAGGGCGCTACAACTATCCGCAAGTCATCATAACGAGGGCGTGGGAAAGGCAGAACACAAAACAAAAAAAGGCGGGAGAAAAAGAATGAAGCAGATGCATGTGTGGAGACTGTAGCGATCAGGGAAACAGACAAAAAAAATAAGGGATAAGGAACAAGGAAGGCGCACAAAGGGGAGAGTGCACGCTGAGTAGTATCATCGCAGCTACAAGCCCCGGCAATCCCCCCCCCATCCCCCCTTCGGATCAGTAGACACGAATTTACTCCTCGTACTTGTCGTTTCCCTTACAGCAAAAGTAGGATAACAATGAGACAGCGAGTTCGATGAGAAGGAGGAGGGACAGGAGGTCGCTTCGACTTCATCCACGCCTAATTCTTCGACAGACAGTAAACACCAGCAACTCCACAAACCTAAACGCGGCGGGGCATAACACTCCACCATCCCAGACTAGGGCTCTCTTCGCAGCAGCCGGGAAGCACACATACACACAACAAAATAGAGAGTAAAGAGACTGCATGAGGAACGTACGAGCACACACGCGACTAGCACGCGCAGCTGCTCTGCTCAGTCGCCGCATTCGCACTGCCACCCGACATGTTCCCTACACTTGTACCCCCACCGCGCCCGCCGGACGCCACAGCGCCCTCAGAAGAGGTGGACGGCAAAGCGGCGGAGTGGAGCTGCACTCCGCTCTCAGGGTCGGTCGGACTCAGCGTGCCAGCAACCACCCTCTCGTAGATCTTGTGCGCCGCGGACAGGAAGGCCTGCTCTACATTATCGCCACTCAGCGCGCTGCACTCCAAGAAGAGGAGATCGTTGTCCTTGGCAAACATGGAGGCCTCTTCGAAGGACACCTCCCGGCTCTCCTCGAGATCAGACTTATTGCCGATCAGAATCATGACCGCGTTGGGATTCGTATTGGCCCGTGCGTCTTGCAGCCACGTACCAATCTGCGCAAACGAACTCCGTCGGCTCACGTCGTAGACAAGCAGCGCGCCGGCGGCACCGCGGTAGTACCCGCGTGTGACGGATCGAAAGCGCTCCTGCCCAGCCGTGTCCCATATCTGCAGCTTCACCACCACGCCGTTCAGGTCGACGACTGTGGTGCCAAACTCAACGCCGATGGTGTGTGGCAGGTCGCGGCGGAAGTGCTCCTCCGTGAAGCGCTGCATGAGGCAACTCTTTCCCACACTCATGTCACCGATGATAATGAACTTGAATATGTACTTGTGCGTCATGATGACGACGTTGCTATGCTTCACTTCTCTTTCCTATTATTACGAGTATGATCTCTTGCTCTTCAATCGCTCTCTCTCTCACGCTCTCCTGCACTCACAGACACACACACACAAGCTGTCGCTCCGGTATATATATATATATATGCAAATGTGCTCTATGTACTTTGAGGGCCTTTTTCCTGTCTTATGTGTATGCGTAAATGTGTCGAAAAAAAAGTGATTAGTGATGACACTCTCAACAGTGAGACAACAGAAAGGGGGGAAAACGAGAGGAGAGATAGGGAATACAGGAGAAAGAGAAATAGGCATAACATGCATCCGTCGCGTGGTGTGTGTGTGTGAGGGGGGGGAGGCCTTCCGTCGCCGTCATCTGCACACCTTCACTTCATTCAACGACACGTATAGTCCCCACACATACACACCTCCCTCTCCTCTCCACTTCTTTTTTTTCTTTTGAATATTTATCAGTCTGATTGTAAGGTGGAGTATTTCTCTGCTGTCCAAGTGTCCCCCCCCCCTCCTCCCCTCTCGCTCCTCATACCGTTCTTAGCGGGAGGGGAGGGGTAGAAAAAAAAGGAATTACATCACATCTACATGGACACACGCACACAAGCACACACACCTGTCGTATCCTTATCATTGTACATAGAGGGTAACAGAAAAAAAAAGGAATAGAGAAGGGGACGGGTGAAGGGGAAAGCCCCGAGAGGTCCGATTGCACAGGAGTACGTATTTTATTTTTTGAAAGGGGCGTCTCCACCGCCTTTCTAGCACTGCCTCACTCACGGATCAACGACTCCCCAGCTTACGTTCTCCTGTCCATCTACAAGTAGCGCAGCACGGCCTCGGAACCCCGTGGGGACAACAAAGTCGGCCTCGTACACGGTCAATGCTTCATCCACAGGCTGCAGAACCACTGTGTTGCTGTCAGTAGTGAACGCCCCGCAGGCGGCACCGTTGCGAGCGCTGTCTTGGACAGCGCTGCTGCTCTGCCCCGCTTCCGTCGTTGTGGCCCCGAAGCTGCGATGCGAGCTCTGTAAGAACTCGAGTGTGTTTGGCTGATGCCCACCAACTGTGACCTCAGCGTAATCCCGATCTCCGGGTGCGACAGCAGCGCTGATGTGGGGAGCGGTGCCGCTGATGAACCACAGCTGCACTGCAAGTGCCTTTCGTCGATCCACGCGGTCCAGCAGGGTGTCGAGCTCCACCTGCACGTGAGCAATGCGGGACTTCCGCAGAGTTTGATTCCAGCCTCGCCTCTGCACCTGATGCACTGCCTCCGCCGCCGCCGCCTCCATGACCTCGATGCCTCGGAGCATGTCACGAAGGTGGTGCTGCAAATCCTCCTGCTCCTGGTGAAGGCGTGTCAGCTCGCGGCCCTTCCTCTTGGGTGCCTCCCTCCCGAGCCTGGCGATCTCACCACCGAGCACGCGCCCGGCGTGCGTGTAGCGCTCTCTGCACTCCGCCGCGCTGGTGGTCACCCGCTCCGCGATGGTCCGCAGCGCACCGAGACCCAGTGTGGCGCGGAGGTCGGGCACCAGCTCGAGGGGCACACGGGTCAGCTCTGCGATGTCCGTTGCGCTGAGCACAGAGCTCGATGAGACGGACGTGGAGCCCCGGCGATGGCTGCCCACGGTGGTGGCCTGTGGACTGCTTCGGATGCCGCTGCCCTGTGCAGCCTTGGCGCCATTGCCTCTGTTCCGGGCCGAGGCGTTGCTGCTTAATTTACGCAGCGTTGCGGAGTTACTCAGCGTGTTCTGAAGCGCGAGGGGGCTCTTGCAATCACTTCCAGGTCCAGCTGGCTCAGTAGAGTCAGCCTCAGCGATGGCCGCCGGTGCCTCCTCGCTCTCTCCTCCCTGCTCCGCAGCTTCAACTGCTGGCCCATCCTCCACCCCCGTCGCGGCGGGCTGTGCGCCACTGTTCACAGTGTCATCCGCGTCGTCGCCCTCCAGCGCTTCGGCGTGGCGCAGCTCAGCCAGCATGCGCCGGAGGGCGGCTATCTGGCCCAGCATGTAGTCTGTGCCGGTCGGCAACACGACAGACACGTGGACCACCTCGCGACTGGCAGTCAGTGTAGAGGACAGTGGGGAGCGCAGAGTGGCGCAGCGGTCATAAAAATCCATCGTGACCGCCGGCCAACCATGACCCACAAAGTGCCGAAGATCTCCGGCCGGCATCCCGCGCTGACTATGTGGCAGACGAGATAGGAAGTCTAAATTCCCCACCAGTGCGCGCAGCCCAGCAGGGAGTGTGGCCATCGGTCCCAGCAGTGATGAAGAAGCTGCCGCAAGCGCACCCCCGCCGCCGTGCCCAGCGCTGCCGGCGCCAGAGCAACTCGCCACCTCGGAGAAGCCCGTCGCTGCAGCCCGCATGGTGCAGGACCGCAAAGCGGGCACTACCCTCACAGCGCCACCGCTCGCGCCGGAGGGCCAGCTGCTGCTTTGGTCAGCACCACCAGCGCCAACGCCCCCCGCGCCACGTACCACGCGAATGAA
>JAODGE020010194.1:0-16300 GCA_027574965.2 Ecitophya simulans
AAATCTACTATAAATATCTAACTGAGTTGTATGAAACATGGGATACTTCACAAATTGTAAATAATAACTAAAGAATTACCTTTATTATAGAACTAGTCACCCGTTGTTACAACTTGGTTTAAATTGTACCAATACTAAAAATATTTAATATATTAGATTAAAAAACAATCATAATTTTTTTATCATTAACAGTCATGTATCTATATAAATACCCAAATGTGTTTCTAAATACTAATCAATTTTTGATGGAATGGATTGGATTGTAATGCGATGTTGCCAGTGTAGATGGTTACTATAGTCAATCTAAGTATTGCTCTGAAATATCCATTAACATTCATATGCCATTATGACAATTTTGACATCTATAGTTTTTTCAATGCTTTTATGTAATAAACGTGATGTGATATTAGATTAAAGAAGTAGCGTACTTCTGCAAACTAGTTTGGACCTGGAACTACAATTTCAATAAATATGTCAACAAATAATTTTATATAAGATGCACACTCGGCGAGCAAAACTCTAAGCCAATGTATGTTACGAGAAGATTCACAGATGGCGCTCAGGTGGGTTGACACTATTAAAACAAAATTAAGTCCGATTTTTAGCTCTCAAACTGTAATAACTTTCAATAAACTTATGAAGAGAAATATAAGCAGAAACAACTAAAGTACTTTCAAACAACAAATTCAAGAAAATGAAGGCATAGGCATCAATTTATACGTATCAAAAGCCAAAGATTGATTGCTTAGTGAAGCTATCTATGAACCTTTCAAAAAGCACAGTATTCCTCCTCTACCCTTTGACACGGTTTTAAACCTTGAGTCGTTTATCTTAAAATGTAGTTATTTATGAATGTCATTATGTCTTGTAAGTAGTTTCTATATAAATAAAAATATTGATAGCTGTGTCAGTAGGTACTGCTCCACAAATATTATACGAGCTATTGCAAAAGTTAAACACATAAGCGTCAGTTGGGGTACAATACATTAAATACTTGAATAAATAGCTGATATTATTAACATTTTGAAATTTTTAGAAAAGTAAATATAATATAATTTTTAATTGGACAAGAAAAAATTCATTATTGGCGTCTAGAATTGCAGAAGACTTTTACTGGCCATAAACAAACAGGAATAGAACTTGTTCGTATGTAACATGTATCGTATGTAAATGTTTTTAAATATCACAATTTATTTTTTAATAATAATAACTTTTATGATATAGTTACATCTGTGCTGCAATGATCTACGTTTTTAAATTAACTTAAAAAAATTTTTGATTTTACTGAATCTGCAATTTTATTTCTGCACAATACAATCAACTAAAATTATAAATTTGCACGTGGTGCATGAGTGTAGCAATTTTATATACAATATAGGAATTATTGTGGATTCCATGCGGTAGTAACGATGTAAATAATCGCTTATTATTTGCGCAGGCATGACCAGACAAGTTTTGAAAACTATTAATACTAAATAAATATTTTTATGAGTTGTACTTTGATACCAGCCAGAAAACAGTTAAGGACGTTATGAATATAATGAGGTTATATGTACTGAGATATATCTTATACGCAGTATCAGCTTGCATGGATATTTATACCTGATAATCATATATACACAAGAATTTCTGTTCAAAGTTGTAAAGCTATTAATTGATACCAAGACTAACAATGGGTAGAATTTATTTCTAAAATTACCTGCATGTATAGGTAAATAAAATTATTGGTAGGATTTAGAATAATGTATCTGAATTATTTAAGTAGTCTTTCATCTGACAATATTTAATTTCAAGTCTTATTATTGCTTTGCTTCTTGTATCAGAAATAATTATGTATAGTGAATGCATGCAATAATCATAAGTGTTTGTACACACAATTGATACCAATATTATTTAGAAATTTACAATAATTGGTTTTGGTCACGTTGACATTTACATAATTGGTATAGTGCAAATTATAACGTTCCTTTCAGAAAGCAGAATTCAAATACGCTACATTGTACCACCTGCTATGAGATGGAGATATAGCAACTATTAAATATTTGACATTTATGCACATGAATTTGCAACAAGGGTTCGTATTACCAATGGAGAATTACAAAGTTTATTCTAATAAGCTAATATTAATGGAATGTATTGATTTCGTATTAAATTGGCCATTTTATATATTCATCTGTTTAACGTTTCAGACTTTTCAGATGGTGTATTTCATTCAATTTACGTTGAGAAAATGACTGTTTTGCATTAAACGCATTAACGTTAAATGATTCGAATAGAATAATATTTAAAATTTTCACATGAATTGTTTTTGGAATTATTAAATTGATCGTTGAGTTGGCCGTCGGTTAACTATTTTATAAATGAATAGTTATTAACAAATATAGTTATTGATAGATTAGCGTAATTGATAAATATCGTTAATAGTAACTTATTATTTTTGTTGTTTTACTAACCGAGAAGGTATCTACACTGTACTTGGGTTATGACTATAAACAATTATTAAGGATTTTCTGTGTTTATTTACTCTAATTTCGTTGAAGTTTGAATTGATTGTTTTTTAATGCAAAAACATGCAAATTGTTCATTAAACCTACATAGTTTTTATTGTTGATAATATAACGTCAAAAATTGCAAGTACAATTTCAAAACGGTAACTCTTCAATTATTACTGTAAACATTTAATTATACACAGTATTAAACTACGACCTTGTGTTTATTTATACAAATAGAAAGAAATTGTAGATATCTTTACGCATTTTTTTCAAATATAAGTAATATTTAAAAATTATAATTAAATTTTAAATAATTTTAAAAATTACTTTATTCTATTCATAATTCTTTGTTTGTTGTTATTATGCTTTTACTGATTCCAAAAAAGAATTTTAATAATAGAAAGAAATTTGATACGTTGAATAAAACGAAGCACTCGACTCGACTCACCTCACCGCAGCCGGGTTTCGAACCTGCAACCCCAAGGTGTTCAACAGGACACTTAAGCAGTAGGACCACTGGTCCAGCGACCAGCAGGTCAATGATACGATACTATGAGGCATAGCATCGTAAAATAGATACCTGCTATATGCTGTTAAATGCGAATCACAGGTCCAGTGGTCCAGTGGTCGTACTAGTTAAGTGTCCATCCAGGTTCGTTTCGTTCTTTGAAGGTTGTCGGTTCTATCCCCGGTCAGGTGTGTTGGGTTCTTTCTCTAACGTGTTTAACATTATCATAATGGAAAACTATATATAAATACCATTACTAAATGTATCCTCACAATGTGTTTGTTACGTTTTTTTTCCTATAAATTTTTTCAAATAATACGTTTACGTTTTTCTACGTGTGCGTATGTCACTTTTTAGTAGTACTGCCGTGAAATAAGTGTTAATTACAATTTTCACACCGGCGCAGACAAAAATAAAGCCCTGATATTCAATGTCCTATAAATGTAGAATATTCCGGGTCGACGTGGAGCGGGTTATATTCATTATATAAATTATAAACGTTGTTTCTTCTCGTAAATTTCAAAAATTACCTGTATGAGAATAACCCATATACAAAACATATTTAGTCATAACGAAATTTACATGTTACCGATATTTATTATAACATCAAGAGAATCCGTACATGTGAGGTTTTAAAAGGTCACAAGGAAGATCGAATATTTATTCCGTTTGCTACTTGGCTATTATTCCAGTATACTCCATAAGCGTATTGTAAGATTTGACTAGACGTGCCATTCGAGGAGTTGAACAAATTGGAAGAGGCAGTCCCCACATAATACCTCCGTATTTACATGACTGCACATTACGCTTGTGACGTTTGTTTCTGTCGTTTCAAAAGTCGCTTCGTTTCGGACGTCTGAGCCTGCTCTAAAACGAAGTCCGCCAAATGCTAGGGAGGGCAAGCTTCATGGTTTTGCGTAACCTGTACGCTCTGCATACATCTCGGGATGTAATTATTTGCGAAATTGAATTCTTCGACCGCCCTCGCTGTCGGAGCGAATTTATTCCTTCGGATCATCTTCAATTCCATACGACTTTTAATGCGCTTTCAAATTACGCGCAACGTTTGCCCCCCAACAAAGAATGTTGCGCGCCGCACGGTTTCGTAGCGCTTTGCGTTTGCGGCGATTGCGAGCGGTTTCAAAACGATCCGTGGGAATTAATCGAAATTGCTATGAAATTGAAATTAACGCGCGGCCAGCGCCCCGACCCACATCATCTATTAATAAGAATGCAAGCGTTAGGTGGCATGTTACGCGTTTTGTTACGCGCTGAATAAAAACTCATTTCGTTGGGAAATGAAAAGCTCGGCGCGATTCATTCGACACCTACGACCCGAGCTCGCTGCGCGCGCACACAAAGTGAAGAATTGGAGAATGCTGCAGTTGTCACGCTCGATTAAGAACCATTAGGATATTCGTAGTCATTTCATGCCCATCAGCACAAACTACCAGATTTTCATGCTTTTTCAAAATTGCATTCTACCAATGGCTCGTGTGGTAACACTCGGTATTTATTGCACAATAAAAAAGATCGTTATGCCAATGCAATGAAAAGTTTTTTCATTTAATTTCCACCGTTTTGACATCACTGTCTGCGGACAAACAGCGTCAACTCCCGAGCGGCCTCGATGGTCTCATTGCGTTGGTCATTCCTTTCGTTTTCATCAACACCAGTTCCTCTTTTTGCATCCTAGCGATTCGCTTCGTAGTCCATTCTTCCATTCTTCGGCGCGCTACAAGTAAGTATAAATTTCTATAAGTTTCATTTACTCTGTACTTGAAGGCTTCTGGAGATTGCAGTCGTTTGTACGGAGGAGATGTTGATGGCCCACAGCGCCGGGAGGCATCCCAACGAGGCAAGATGATTAGCCAGATGCCATATTAAATGATTTAACGTACAAATTTCATGCCTCGAATCGCGCACAAAAAGCCTTCGTCAAGGCCTCGCAACCTTGGCGATAAGTCATTACTTTTTGCTCTTGTTCTTCTCGGACCCGCCGCCTTGGTCATCGAACAAGGTGGCAGTTTATGTCAACTCATTGCGCCTCATCGATTCATCGCGCGTACCGTGCGCCAAGGTGTACAAAATTGTTGATACATTGTTATGGCCGGTGCAATCGAGTTTTTAAAAGTTTCGTACCTGATCATGTTAGAGCCGTTTACATGCTTTCGGCGGCGGAAATTAATTCGAGCACCAACGTTGAGTTTCAACGAAATCATTCCAATTCATCATCACTGGACCTTGTAGCAATTTAATAGTTCATGTTCACGTTAGAACTTTTCCAATCGATGTTTTGGATAGTCATCCAAATAGATAGTGGTTAATCTTGTTGATCTTTGTATATATTAATTACGCTCTATCTAATTATCCTATAATACCTTTCTCTGGGTCCTGGTAGAAAACAAAGAAACAAAAAGTTTCCCCTTTTGGAAAGAAACGATTTTTCGAATCTGCGAAGTCCCAACAGGGAAAAAACTTTTCCTAATTGACAAATTGCTTAAAAGTTGTAAATCTTCGCAAGTCCACGGAGACTCACCTAAAACTCCTCTCCTAACGCCAGACCGTCTTATTGGGAGGTGTCGCATGAATGAATGAAAAGGGTTCGTTTCGGGGACGCCTTCTCCAGACTGCGGTAGAGAGTCGTGCAAGACAAGCGGCTAGTTAGGATTCATTAGAAACCCTTTGTGGTTCCTTCTCATTCCATCCCGATCTATCCAGAATCCACATCTACGCTTGGACGGATGGAGACAAATGGCTTCGGACTTTCGATACGTGCGCGTCCGAACTTCACGTCGTCCTGCGTCGTAGCCAGGACTATATCTTTACGAATAGCAAAGTCTGACTACCTCCCAAAAAATGAAATGTAAATAAATGGAATGACTAAAGCTCCGAGTCTCGGAACGTGTGGATATTGACAGTTTATGATATTATTGTATTTTTTTTTTGTTCTCGCACCCTTGTTTGGCGTCCAATAATATCGGATTGCATCGACTGCCACACAATAAAAACAAATTTATTGAAAGTGTATTTCGACGTCCAACGAACCCCCAATTCCAATCACTATCTGCACAGTCTACGATCTGCACCCACCCCACACAGCAACATACAGTGCAGCGATCATGAACGAAGCCTAAAATATGGGAGATGATATTTTTTGCGTCGGAACACTTTGTAGCTTGGAATTCATAAGGGACGCCACAATTTAATGCATATTTTTTACACCCGATGTCTACCGACGGTGCCTCGCCACGCTCGGGTATGCAAGAAGGGGAGGTTCCGGCTGCGTCTGGGAATATATTTATTTTTTAACTTATAAATCATCGACGAGGGAAACTCGTCCTTTGCGCGGCGCGTTCGTTTCTCGCGCACGCGTAATAAATTTCGTTATCTGAGATTAGTTTATTTGTTGGAAAATCGCGATACGAACGCGCAGCCCGCCATCCAGGGTATTGTGCATGCGCAATCCTGTTTCCCACCTATGCGTTTCCTTTCGTATTTTGGCCATTTTATTTCGCCGCGACAGCGTGGATTTATGCTGGATGCGTCTGGAGTGAAACCGAAATTCTGCGCCTCGCACTGGTCCTATACATCATCTCATCTCATACGTGACGCTATAAGATAAAAAAAATTGCCTCAGCCTATAAAAGGTGCAGAAACGCAGTAACTGAAGGCAAATTTCGAATCAAATGAACGATAACGATGAGAAGAAAGTGGCAGGTGAAAGGAAAGAAAAGGAAAGAGAGAAAGTGATGATAACTTGAAAAGCATAAAATAAAGTGCTTCAAAACAAAAGTCTGGAATTTATGACGACGACGACATCACATTAGGTCTCACGATTTGCGCGCAGCCGAGAATTGAAAAGTTTTGGCACGAAAATTGTTATTCGAAGCGTGTTTGTTTTTTAATTTTCGTGTCCCTCTCTGAGAATGAAAAATGTGAAAGGATATTATATATTTTTTTTCCTATTTTTAGCATATTCCGAACGTTTCGACTTACCGTATCTGGTTTTTCGCGAAGCACGTGACATGAGTACCGACGACGTTAGTTGTTTGGACGAAATAAGCATCCAGAAGAATTTCATTTAATTGCTGCGATTTTTTTGTCTCGCGCAAGAAACGAGGTCAAAATGCAAATCAGTTTTGACATTTTAACGACCCCGTAACTTTTTCCGGGTCGCGTCGTAATCTAATTAAATTAACTTCCATTAGTTAACCTTTACTATCGGGTTCAAGGAGCGCGCCTCGCCCTTCTTGAGCGGTTTTCTTTTCTTGAAACGGGTCCACTTTGCATTTTCCAAATTAAAAACTATAAAAGCGCGCTCGATGTGCCAGGCGTAAACCCGCCTCGTTTAGAAGCAAGAGTCATCCGGGCTGATCTACATAAAGAGACAATAGGTAGTTTAAGCTTTGCTGCAAATACCTAATATTTTGATTGCCCATGCGTTATCGTGCAGTAAATGGATTGGAGGACTAAGAATCAACAGAAAGTTAGTTTCTCCGAAAATAACGGCTTTTGTGTAGACACGTCAAAAGAGAATTGCTTATCGTCGTCTGCATATTACGTGCGGTTGGTGAAGTTAGTGTAGTTAGCCGATTGTTCAGCAAAAGCGCATCGTAACGACGGCCGATAATAGCCGAGGGTCTCTTATAAATTCATCAAATTCAGACCGTCCGCCACGCACGCGTGTAAATATATTATTTGGCGAGGGCGAAATGTGCAAGTAATTCGACAAACATTACGTCCGTCTAATGCTAGCGAATTTACGCGAAGCGTTTCGTGGTGAATTATTAATGCCCAGCAACTACTGAAACTTATGCACCGCATTAAACAAACGATACGACCAGTAATGCCGCCGCTACGAAATTGAATTACAAAAAAAGTAATCACACATACAATTTACGTTAAACTGTCATTTGGTAGACAGTGCAGTTACGTAGGATGTTGTTGGCGCCGCATGATGCAATTATCTTTATCCAATTGTCAAAATTATGATATTTATTATCCGGCCATGAAAGGTGCTGGGGGTGGGAGATTACGCGGACGCTTTTCACGCCGCGCGCAAACGAAAACAACAATAACGAAATAATCGTCGAGGCCGTCCGTCGAGCGCCCATCCAGCCGGTAGACCGACCCACCTCTTCCTCGCCGAAGACATGCCGAAGACGCGGAGGTTACACCTTCTCTGACTATTATTTTTGACAGCCGGAAGTCGCTAGCGCCGGAGCGGAACCGAACCGGCCGGCAGGAGGCGGAGCGTGGCCATAAATAGAACCAATACAGCAAGCGCCAATGATATTCCACGAACATAACCAACTTCGTAGACTGCGATCCGGACCGACATGCACGGCAACTTTATAAAGCGCGGCTTAAGGTCGTCGGATTGCATTGCAATCAATTCGTCGAATAATCCGATAATGACGATTCGCTTGGCTGATTGAATGAAATGCGCAAGTCAAGGAGTTCCCAATTAGGTTGAGCGAATTTGGCGCGCAAGTTAAGCCGTCTCAACGCACCTACATCATTAGCCGCGCCGCGCCGCGCCATCCCAAGATGGCAGCGTGGCATTTTAGGTATTGTCGTTTCAATTATCGTCGATCCTCGAGAATTAGCGCTCGCATTGTGCGATTGAACACATCGCCTGGCTGCAGCGGCAGACGGAGCGCGGACGACGAGTGACGTTCGTTGGGGAGATGTTTGCGAAGAACTGCCATCACGCCAAATAAGTGAACGTGCGACATGCCCTTTCGCGCTTCATTAAACCGAAGTAACATGCGCGCATCAACCTCGTCGTCGGCGTCGTCTCATCCGGTGCTTCTGTCGTCCGTATAATACATCGGCGAAATCGACAATATTCCAGCATTTTCCGCGCCTAACCTAACGCCATCATAACCTTATCGTACACACAATTGCATACGGTCGCTCGCGCTTCGAACTTTTTAACGAAGTAATTATCGTAACAATGACCTTAGATAATGATAGGTTGCGCGGCGCGAGTAGTTTTTGCTAGTTTTCCGTGGACTCAGGAACAATAGGAGTTTTTAAGTTTTTAATCGAACTTTTGTTCTCCCATCGGCGCACGCAAACGCCTATTACTGAATTTCAGGAAGGATAACAACAACAAAAAAAAACCAATCCGCATCGTCGAGCCAAACTTTTTCTTCGCTCGGCGTTTTTCGGTGAGTTCGGAAAACGGAGGAAACGCGCCGGTTATGCGCCGAAGAAAAGAAGCCGTTTACACGAATCACTGAATCAGATGATTGCTTTATTGTTCCTCCGTAACTAATTAACGAACTCTAACCCGACGGCTAGGCCTGGACAGATCGCGGAGAGCGAGAGAAGCCTCTAAAAGGTGAGAAGCAGACGAGAAAAATTGGAGGAAACAAATTTGGAAAACAATGACTTCGACATAATTGAAATTGTCACTGCAAACTGCCAGCCGACGCGTTCGTGTCACCTTATTAGGTTATTAACTTAATTTGAAAACGTGAAAAAAGAAGTCACCATTGTTTTGGGGCATTTCGGTTAAGAGTGTTGAACTTTCATTAAGTCGAGCGTCCTTGAAAACTGGAAGTCTTTAAACATTGAAACATGTTAATCAAATTGCAAAAAGTAGAAAAGTTGTATAAGACACTGTTATCTTATAATTATGCCGAGTAGTAAAATTAATATTTGTCTTTCAATGCTGCGTGCTTTAGATTTGAGCGTTAGATGGCGTTGTGGACGCACTAGACGAATCCACATAATAATTGCAGTTAATCAAAATTCAACCTTTTGAAACACGTTTAATTGCGCGAATTACGCGCCGAGCGCTTCTTGCGTCTCACCACTCTCGCTCTATGTAATTGTACCGCACCTGCAATCGCACATTCGCGATACGCGACTAAACGTTGCGGGCGCTCGCCGTCTTGTGTCAAGTTTAAGTTGTTGAAGCTTAAGTTTAACACAATATGTGCTTTCTAGCGCGCGCAACTGCATTCGCGTACAACCACAATTATATCAACATTCTACCATCCACCGAAGCGAATGCGGAGCACTCGAAGTTTGGCTAAGTCTCGTCGAGCGAGCTCACGTGCGCAAAGCGCGACTTGGTTGCTCTCTTTAGTTTTAGTTTCCATTACTTACATTACTTCCAAGCGGGGCGCGGGGACGTGCGAAGTCGCTCGGCGCAGGAGAAACTATTACCCAAGATTATTATTATTGCATGTGCATTATACTCGTATTCTCGGCGTAATAACGCAAGTAAGTGAAGTAAAGTGCACTGCCTGAAGATTACAACTTTGTGGAATCTGTAAGCGGAAATTCTGATTATTTTTTTCTGTCAAATCTTTCTCATCAAATATTGCATCGATTGCTTCGACCGGCAGTTTATCGACCCGATATCGTCGGGTATAGAGTCGAGTTGAGGAACTCATTCTGGAGACCACTTCTTTGATCTTTTTTTTTAGCTGGAAAATTTCTTCCCGTCAATGCAACTTCATATGACGCATATCCTAGATACCACCAGGTGCAAGTTACTCTTGATCCTTGGACTCTGCGTCTCTCTAAAGGCGTGTGTTATCAAATTAAGACGATAGTGTCGTAGTAAAAATAATCGCACCAGAATCTCGTCAGAGTAGGCTTTTTAACTTCGTCCATTTCTGAAAAGCAACTATTAAAAATACCTATATTACTTATTACTTTACTTGTTTTTTTACAAGTGTATTGTTTACTTAGGTTTTTATAGAAATAATTGAAAACTATTGGATTTTTTGCTTTTTGATTTTATTTTGCGTCCAACGCAAAACGGAATGACAGTAAAAATCATACGCGCAATTGTGCACTCAAATGAAACATGTAACATTAATATCGAGTTCACGTGCCAGACGCTTCCTGTTTTCTCGGTTTCCGCCGGCTGGTTAAATTTTTTTTTAATTCTAGCAAACCGAATGAAGTTATCGTACGCTCGCAACACGCCATCAACTGCGAAAGATTGTGTCGAAGCTTCGTGTTTGTTAAGCCGCGTTTCTTATTTCTTTAAGTTCGCCGCTCATGCAGGTTTTTCTCCCCGACTTCCGGATTCCGGGAATTACAACCGTCGCAACAATTGCGCAAATTCACGATTGCAATGCGCGTTTCATGCAATTTCTTTCGTTAATTAAGAAGAAGGAAACCGCGCGGAGAATATATTTGCCATGAAAAACGTCGAAAATCGTTTTCAAACGCAGGTTTGGTTCATTTCTGACCCGACGACTCGACAGCCTGGACATTTATGGCCGCTACAACTCATGTCGCCAGGCAAAGAAAATCACGTCGACAGAAAACTTTGGATAGAGAGCTTCTTGTTGCAATTTGTACACTTTTTGTTGCGCGGCTTAATGAGAAAACTTTTGCTGTTGACGGCTCCAAATTGTTATTGCTCTTCGTGAATCTGCAAAAATGTTTAAACAAAACACAAACCGCCATCTTGCGGTCCGGTGCAAGGTTTTATTATATGCGTCAAAATTAATTAGTGCTTGCGTTTTTGCGCCGTAAATTTTGTTTTATTTCAACGGGTAGCGTATGATCAAGTAGCGACAAGCAATTATTTCCAGCGCGTCGTTTCGTTTTGGCAGCGCGTCGGCGATTCGAACAACCGCCTCGTAAAAGCTGTAAAATACTAAAAATCTCATTAGCCGCCCCCCGCGCGTCGGAAGCGCCAGGCAGGAACGCCGTTCACGGCGGCCATTTGCATATAATAAACATATGCATTAGAAAGATATGCAAAATCGACCATTTTCGATTGTAATTACGCTAATTACATACCGGCTGGTTAGCCATTACACTCACACAATGTTTAATCCATTCTACACCAAGTGTTCGCTCAAAACGGATGACATTCAATTGATTCCGGCAAAAAATTACAATTTACACGCAACCAAATTAGCAATACACCGCGGTTGTAAAGATTCAAATTTACCCATTTTGCTTTTCGTGCATGGCCAGTCAATAATGAACATTTTAAACATCCAGCTTGTTAATCAGCATGCAAATGAGCTGGTTCTTTATTATAATTATGACAATAACTCGGCAAGCTAAAAACGTTAATTGTTTCTTTTTATGCGTTCGGTTATTGTCTTTAGTTTCAGTCGCGGTAGTTCGGAAAGTTATTGCGAGCGCGTTAAGTTTTTCGCGGTTCGTACCTCGTCAACGAGCCGCGATGGCAAACGTGCAAAACATTAATGAGTTTCCATTTTTGAAAGCTTTTTCAATTTTTAGCGAACCACCATAATTAGCAAGACCATTCGTAGGTGTTGTTGATGTTGTAGGCTCATAGGTAGCCGAATATACATCGACGCGAACGCTATCAAGATCTGCACGCCAGTCGCGTGTGAAATTTATTTCGAGACGACAAATCTGCGCGTTCTAAGTACATGCTAGCAGACAAAACGTCCCGGTGTCATGGGAATTCAGAGCGCGAGCGGTTTAAACAAAGCCGCGTGCAATTTCGCGCATGTAAATTCCTCACACCTTCGAGATAAAATTATGCGCTCTGACGCTCTAACGATAGACGTCGGCCGCGATCAGCGATCCAACGATAGGCAATATTTATTTTATTCCTTCGGTAATAATAGCACGCCGGGCTAAAATAACGACTGTTCACCACTCACCATGACTATCTGCAATCGCTCGAATGTGTTTTATCGATAGAAAGGGTAGGATTGACGAGGTAGCTGAACGCCAAATGCACCCGAAACAGAGTTGGTACGCTGAAACGGTGATTATCAAAGTGATTGCTGAGCGAACGGTGGTCGATCGATGGATATGGAAGAATGCAGTTGAAACACAGCGCCCTCTGTGCGAGACTAGCGCTCGACGCATGGCTGGAATCGGAATTGAACGTTGGTCATTTGTTAGCTTACTTCGGGTTGACATTAATGACCAAAACGAACGAATCGAATGCGTATAATCAACAAGGTACAACATAATACAACATTATATGTCGGTGCGGCCCTGGCGAGTGGGCGTTCGAATAGAAATGCACGCGCGATCGGTGCAAGTAAATGCGTTCCTCGCACGCCATCCTCGTCATAGTATATTATACCCAACTAATGGATTTTAAGGTGCCCAATTATGCCCAGCACTAGACGCGATACGAAACATACGTAAGTTCTGAAATACAACCAATAGACGTTTTTAGATTTTGTTTGTATTAGTGCCACTGACAATAAACTTTTTGTTGATTCTGAGATTTTAATTTGCATCTCAGGAGTGAAATTGTTTTGGCTGGATCAATATCAGAGTCTGGGAATTCTTCAGGTTTTCCGCTTCCATTGTGGAGCGTGTTTCCATTGTTGTGTCATTGAGCTCGAAGCAATAAATTACGCTAACTAAGGGTGAGGTTTTTGCGCGCGGCGTGTGCATTTCGCCCCCGAAACTTGGCGTTTAATGCGCGCCTGAATTACATTTACAATTTTTACTCTCACCTTCGGAGGCATTCATAGCCACGTCCTGCGCTCGGATAAAAACAGTTGCACTTCCGATTCAATTCCAATGAACAATAGAAAAAAAATATCATATCAAGATAATCGCCCCCCAAGAGAACAGCGCACAATAGGTGAAATATTATGAGCGACTAAAAAAATGTTTAAAGGCGACGCCGACGGCGCCGTCTGGCGAAATGTGAGAAACATGAATGGCAACTGGCTGACCATTGATACGACACGAAATGCGTTTCGGAGGGTTGGACATTCGTGTCTAAGCGCAGTTTGATGTTATTAATTTACGAATTTGCATACTTGCACGCATAGGCATCCACGAACAGAAAAATAATCACGAATATTTTGAGCGGGTTAGGCGTTAAGCGCGCCCTGACAGGTCCAAATTTGGTTAATTTGGTAAACATGGGAATTGCCCCGAAGCAGAATTATTCATCTTATATTGTAGGCTTTATCATAACACGAATTGTTGATTTGACCTTTGGTCCTCCACGCGCCGGAGAGGACAATGAGGCGAGTCCTTGGGGACTCAACAACTGTCTTCCCCGAGACCCAAGCCCCCCACAACCACCAGTTACTAACTACTCTCTATAGTCTGCATCTAGAGTCTAGAGCTGTTTGTAGATCGTAGGGCCTCGCATTTTGCGATCTCTGTCGAGCAAGCCTGGTGTTCAGGGCCAGGGTCAAGAGTCCGACGTTGCTGACGTGGCCGCGCAGCGCGGCGGTGTCGCCCCAACTGGGGATAGGGAACAATCAGCGCATTGTGGATCCCGCCGGAGGACAATCGCTTTATTTACGACGCCATTGTATTCACACCTTGGGCGCGCCGGACGTTTTGCTGCGCCGCCGAATTTTGCGACTGCCGACTGCTCGAAATGACCATGCAAATATTGCCAAGACCGGCGGGCGGGCGTGCGCAGAGCGCTCGGGTCGTGTTCGCGGCAACGAGGGACGAAATCGATTCGATCCGATTGAAAATTCTGACAGACTGCACGACAGTGATACCCGCGCCCATTATTTCCCAATAAATATGTGATGCGAGTGTTGTGTCACGTCAGCGGCGGGTATTAGAAAGGGCACGATACGGACACGAATTTCACGCAACGCATGCGGATGCACACAATAGCTTCGTCGACACGAACTCTATCCAAACTGGTGTGGATCGAAAGAATGGATTGGAAATGGAAACAATCGATATAATATCATAGACAATCGGTGCTCGGTGCGACCACGTGCTGGGCACCTCCGAAACAAAACCTGCAACAACTGGCGATGTTTTGCGACTGGTTCTATATCTGACGTTGCAAATATCTGTCCGCATCTACTCCCGACGCAGGCATTAGCACCGTTCGTGAAAAAATCATCAATCATTCTCTTACGCGCTTTAAAAACGACGGAGTGCGTGCCGAAGCAGATGGCGCACGCGAGCGACAATGGCCGCACGAGTGGCCGTTCGGTCGCACATTTTCAAATTGACATCTGAACGCACCCCGAGCATTATTGGCAACGTATAACACGGGTTTTAAATAAATTATCCGACGCTCCGGCGCGCCGTGATGTTTCTATTTGCTGGCCAGGTCGTGTGTATTTATTTGACAGTTGCGTGAAAAATGCCCTCGGAGATAAAAAAAAAAACAACGTCAATCGTGATGAATATCATCTGCGATATTTTTTAAAATGATAGATCATTTTGATCACCCACAAATCAAGCATCTACGCAAACCAGGCGCGCCAACCCTCGATTAAACTTACCCCTGTCAACCGTACCGACAAAAATTCCAAAATATAGTCTCATAAGAAATTACATGGAGGTTATCAAACAACGAAGATTTGCCATCTGTGCAAAACTTTATCCCACGATATTTTGATATAATTACATATAAAATAGTCTCAGCTTTCTATTGGCACTAATTTCATCCAAAATTATTCAGCGTGGCTCTGTCATCATTGACGTCTAAGTCAACTTTGATATAGCCACACTAAATAATTTTTGATAATCCCATTCCAAATCTGATTTGCACAGATGGTAAATCTTTGTTTTTTGGTAACGTTCATGTAAAGTTATAGGAGACTATATTTCGGAATTTTTGTCCGTGCGGTTTTGTCGATGGCTTGACAAGAGTATCAAACTTTCAAAAATTTGATTAATCCAAATGTGTTGTAATTCGCACTCAAAGGGTGACTTCCGGTTAGTAGCCGCTAACGTCGTCGTCGTCGTCGCGTCCCCGTGGGATGTCGGAAGTGCATGCGCGCATGTTGATGGATATCGGCACATCTGCCGCCCTGCGGGGCGTCATCGAAGGTAAATCCTAGGTGCGCGGCGACCTCTAGTGCTATTAAGTCTAGAACGGCACGCCGGAAACTACCAATTCAGCTAGCGTATGCTAATACGCCCGGCCACCGGCGCGAATTACATGAATAAACATGTCTTCGTTCTGACCCCGACGGTACAAGATCTAATTCGCCGTCTCGAACATTGACGGTTGTCGAGTTGTCAAATTACCATGCCATTATTCCGCATAATCAACAGAAAGATATTGCAAATATTGGGGTTGAGTCCACCTCCGATGTCGTAATGAATGTTTAATGACATTTGGTTGATGTTATGTTGATTTACATCCTGCGCATGCGCTCATGTGTTATCGCGAGTGTCGTCAATTAATCTCCGTTTCTCCGCACCTCTTCTTTCGAACACAAATTTCTGCTTCTTCCTAGCCGTGCCTCGTGGGATCCATAGCAAATCGTCTAAAGTCGTGGGTGGTCTACTTGTAAAACTTTCTTTATGAAAAGCCGCCTACCGCCGATGCATCTGGCGCTAGCGCCACGCTTCTAGTCACCAAACT
>JAODGE020010200.1:0-13391 GCA_027574965.2 Ecitophya simulans
GGCGTTCTGGCATTCGCGTCGTGCGTATTCGATGATGTGACAAAACGCTCTTTTCCTCTTCCCACGGCCCAGCCTCACTCCCCTGATCCTGTCGTGACCCTTCGCCGGATATTCTAATATCACTATTGCGAAATGACATTTAGATTAACAATATGCGTCTGGGCGAAAAGTATGTCCTAATTAGATCAGTTTTTCCTTATTTTAGGGCAAGTTGAGGTTGATATATCAAGTTTTTAGGAGTTTTAGTACAATGACTTATGTTAAGTCATGTTACTTAAGTTAAGTACAGTAACCACTTTAAATTACTTAAAAGTAATTTTTGTTACAAAGTTACTTAAGTTAAGTCATGCTAATCAAGTTACTTAAGTGACTTAAAAGACGATTTAAACTATTGTTTTACAATTTGACCCTTAAATTGAATAAGATTTCGAATGTGACTTAAATTAAGAAAGGCGACTCAAACATCACTAAAATAACTCAAAAATCATTATTATAGAATCATTAAATAGAATTTGTATATTATTTAAGGTACGTAAGGTTACTGGGTGAGAGGTCTTGCACCACAGCCCCAAGTTTCACACTCTGGCTATTAAGCTTTTTTACCACAAAGAAAAAAACTTGCCAAAGACACTTCAAAATAAGTATCTGACATGTTCGACTTGATTGGCTTAACCTAAGTTGACAAATTTTTTCTTCATCTCGACTCATCGTAAGGTTACGAGTTCATCGCCGCGAGCGCAATAACAAATTGAAGGTCAACACCGGTGATTATGACCAGACCAACACGACTTGAGCCACATAAAGATTAGTAAAGTGTTCGTCGGCTTGTTTCTCGTCCGTCGGTGAAATATATATATCGACTTACTTAAATCCGGTCGCTAGCTGCTGGCTCAGCACGCCGCAGGACTAATCCATTAATTTGCCACTCGCGATAATTAGCGCGGCTCGCCAGTCGCGTAATGCGTGCGCGGTGCGATCGCGGCGTCCACGACGAGACTGGCCGCGCACTGGCGCGAAGGTTGAATTCGCGCTCGGAATCCACCAGGTCCACGCGACGTCCCACTTGGATGCGGTTCCCACTACCGCAGGACCGCAGCGGCAATGCACGCACGTGAACTTTGCGCGCTTTCAAACGCTCGCCGCGTCGGACGAATGGACGAACGAGACGAACCTCCATTGAGGTGACAGGATGAGCGGAATCAACCGGAATCGACGAGAGACGTCGCACTTTTCGCGCGGAGAAGTGGCTATTGACTTGAGTCACCTGGGTGTGTGATTCTGCATGATCTGCATGACTTAACAAGGTTAAGCCGAATGGTAAAAAAAGAAATGAGAAAATTGTGTTTTTGCTTATATTGTTGATTAAACATGTTGCTAAGTTTAAGATTTCATTGTTTAACTCATCAAAAAATATGCGTCTTAAGTCACTTACAATTAAACATTGATAGCTTAACCAATTTTAAAGTTGAGAATGTCTGACCGACTTAAGTCATGTTATACTTAAATAACTATTAAGTCACCGCAGAATACTATTTTTTTCAATAAATATGATTTAAGTCATTTTAATTATTTTAACAATTGACTAAAGTTACTTACCAATGGATACATGTTATTTAATAGGTAGAAATTTTTTTTAAATCTAACTTTTCTTAAGTCACTAACACTTAATATTCGTTACTTAAAAAGAACGTTTTTTTAAGTGTATAAAAATGACTTACGTTTCAAAAAAGTTATCTTATCCACACAACTATTATATCTTAAAAGTTGCCAAAATTACTCGACACATTTTTTGCCCTAAGTCTACTTAAATTAATCAAATAACCTTGAAAAGTCAAAAGAAGTCTTTAATTCCAGTCGTAAACGATTACATACATGCACCTAATAGTCTACACACTTGTCCACCATTAATTCTAAGTAGACTTAACACGTTGACTGCGGTTGTCGACCACCCGTTGACGTTTTTAGGTTTTGCAGTCGTTGTGTTAAGAAAATATAATAACGACATAAAAAGGCAATAACATTTGGCAATTTTGGGCTCGCACCACCTCTCAATGCTTAAAGTGAAGATCAGGAAGAACAGGAAGCTCTTCTAGTCCTTTTTGCGCAGTCGCTTGCTCGATGCTTCGATGCTGTCGATCCAGAGTTTTAGCTCGTCGGTGATTTCCGGTCGGTAGCTTTGGTCCTTTCCCAGGAAACGGCTCATGATTTCCGGGATGTTGATGTTGATTATCTTGTTCTGACTGATCATTATAGCTTTGACGAAGCCGTCGGGCGAACAAAATTGCTGTTCGAAGTAAAGGTTCTTTTCGTCCCAATAAATCACCTAAAAATGGCATTAAGTAATTTTTTAAGTAAATTAACTGATGTCACCTGATATATAAAAATTGTGAGACGCGACTATGTGAAAAAAGTGACTTAAGACGTGTTACCAAATGGCTTAAGTCACTTGACTTTGTTTAGGTAAGAACTTTTTAAGTGCTCAATATACTCTGAACTTGGTTGAATTTAAGAAATTGGTCAGTTTTGTAAAACTGACTTAAGTCAGGTTTTTATATCACTTGACCTAATTTATTATATTTGTATCAACTAACAAAAAGCTCTCCTAATATATCTAGAACTAGGCTTAATATATACAATCAAAAAGTTCTATAAAAGTGCTTTAAGTCATATTATAGACTGACTTAAGTATACCTTACCTTGGTTTTCATCGAATAGAAGGAAAAAATGGGTATAGGCTTTCTGTATCTGATGGATAATGCGCCCTGCATGATGTGCCCGTCAGTGTTGCGAATCTCTGCCAATATGCGAGTCCTGGCGAAGAAGTGGAAGCGACCGAAGTCTGCTTCGCGTATGTACCTAGCGTTGTTCATGTGACTTAAAAAGAGATCCATGTCTTGGGTCGTAGAGAATCCTATAAAAATTACCAAGGTTGCATTTGTTTTTGGTTTAAATTTAAACTTATTTATGGTTTAAGTTTAGCGATGAAATCATTTCTATTTTTAATTATTGAAATGGCAATCATTAATTACTTTCAACGCAATTGCGACCGCGCAGCTTAAATTAACAGGCGGAACAGGACGCAATCAAAAAATTGATAAGAACGGCGCATGCGCATGCTAAATTTGCCTTGTAATCCTGGTTTCAACTACTGCGTCAACTGAATAAATAATTTATCGAGTGACTTAAGTAAAACAAGATCTTTTGAGTGATGTTTTTTGGTCGTTTTTTTATTGTTAAAATTTTCTGTTTTTAACAATAGGTAACTTACTTAAATTGAACGTGTGATGAATCACCGGACATAGCATTAAGTCGTTTTAAACTTGATATTACTCACCTTTAGTCTCAACTTCTTCGTCTGCGCCTATCTTGGACTGAAAATACGTTCCGTAGGCGATCGTCGCACCCGCACGAAGGAAATAATTCACATCGGCCCAGAAATACAACTGCATTAGGACGAATAGGGCGATAATCGCGTAGATATTAAACATATCCAGGTCTAAATCCAATTTGAGCATCTTGGAGCGTTTTTTGAGAACTTTATCTGTCAATTGGGCCAACGAGAACTTTGGAATTAATAATTTTTCAGTAAAAAATTAATTAACTGCTCAGGATTCAATTTTAAAAGTGACAATTGATTGAATTGTAGTTTTAAGCGTACGTGCGTGCGTCACAACCGATGTTCGCGAACGAAGTGAAGCGCGGTACACACAATTACCTTAGCTCGGCGAGTTGCGCAGCTTGCTATTCGGTGCATGCGCAGTGCGCGACGCTTTACGGCGATTTACCGTTTCGACCGCAACTGTAATGAATATTTTAATATTTGTTCCCAACAATAAGTCAAGTTGACAATGACCGAAAGGTCAGTTTAGTAATACGCTCTGGTTAAAAGTATATTTCACTTTGATATTCTTTTTCGTTCAATCATTCCAAAATTGTGTTCATAATAATTTTGCGAATCACATTGTTTTACTTAGGTTAAGTATACTAGGCAAAAATTTTACATAATTTATAACTTCTTAAAAAGTAAATAATTAAAAAAGAAGTAAACTTTAATAGTCGTATGGTTTAAGTCACTCGACTACTTAGCTGAAGTCAACTCTCTTTGTGAGCTAAATCGATTTAAAGTAACAGACATTGTTCGATAATTTCTAAACTATTGACCGAAAACATAGATTTGATAGACTTAGGTAATAAAACAAAACAAATTGATAAAATGGCAATTTTATGTGCAATAAAATACAAAAAACAAACTGAAGAAAGAAAATGATACAAAGTGTATTCAAGTCACAAACAAAACTCCACTAATTACGATTGCACATTATTAACATTTCGCCGATAATGAGAACNAAACATTTCCACACGCAGCCCATAAACACCAGTCAAAACATTGTTTTCAACAAAACGTACAAAATTAAGTAAAAAACCTAATTTTTTGGTTAAAGTTATCTTAAAACTATTTTATCAAGCTACTTAATGTAAGTAACTTCTCTGGACATAATATAAGTCATCTAAGTTTATAATTATCATTATCATCGTTTATTACTAAGTTTTTTCACATTTTGTCTTAATGCAATCAAATATCATCATGTTTGTAAACTACCACTTACATGGCGCCCCACGACGACTTTGCACATTTTCCTGTACAAAACATGAAAAAGCTTAAAGTTTCTTTAATATGCTTTTATAATAAGCTCTTTCGTCAACAGAAAATATATTTTTCATAATTTATTTAAGTACTAGCCTGCATAGCGCCGATAGTCGCTCTTCGAGGTTAGATTTTATACTTTTAGACTCTGGAAATTCAACAAGCTTTCTATTAGAATTCGTATTTGAGTCGCCGCTAAATTCATGCTGGTTGCTCGGGTCAATGTGTTAAATTAACTTAGGACTCAAGTTAGGTTATCTTCAGGTTTAGTTTGAGTTATGTTACATATATCATACTAAATGCAGTGGAGGCATCATCGGAAGTAAACAGATACACGTAACTATTATTTAACGTTAGCAAGAGTACTTTTATGTACACTTAAAAACATCACATGAATTCGTGCGTGTTCTGACATAACCTGACTTTTGGTACACAGCGAGCATTATATCGAGTCGGTATATCGTCCTGTGCGCCTTAATATTAGATTTACATTATTTCGGTTAAATAAATATCAACTTTAGTTCTTCCGCCGACGCCATTTTGTTTTGATCAATCATATTTGTCAGTTTACTACTTCTGCTAGTATTTGCCAGTTTACTACTTTTGCTAGTCACTAGATGACGCTCTATATTGAACTAAAACGTTGACAGCATAATTTATATTGAATTAGTTTTAGTTAGTTTAGACGTGAGTTTCTCATTTTATTATTCGAAAATAGCTTCCCCTATTTCTAACGCCAAAATCAACTTTTTCTAATTTCACTTCTTTGATCAGCAATCGAAACTTGTAGATAGCGCCCCTGGACTTGATCTGCCACATCTAAACACGCGCACCGTTGACCATTATGGTCTGATGTCAGCAGTCGGATCGCAGGTTGGCGCTGGACAGATCGTTGTACTCACACCACTTGGCCACTTCTGGTGGCATCGTCGGTTGGACCTTGGTCTCGCCGTCGACAATCCCCGAGGCATACCGCAACTCGTTCATCACGTCCTCGGCACTGCAGTCGATCACACGCGTGCGTGACACGGCTATCGCGTGGATGAACTTGTCCGAAGGGTTGACGAAGCGATGCTCCATGAATATGTTTTGGTTATCCCAATATACGATCTGCAATATGCTCTGGTCAGTTGCTGGTTCGTGATCGCAGGGGGTTGAGTGTGTTGTGAGAACTTACGCGACTCGTTATGGTGTATCTCATGAAGAGTCTGATGAAGCGCCTGTATCGTATTGTCGTTGCTCCCAAGGCGATCTTGCCGCCTTTGCGCTTGATCCTTCTGTAGAGTCCTGTACGTTCGTAGAAGTCCACGCGGGCGAAGTCAAGCTCCCGGAGAAAACGCGCGTTGTTCATGTGGCCGAAGAAAGTGTCTATATCAGTCGTTATACAGATTCCTGCAATTTGAAGGTTAAAACAGTAATTATGTAAAATTTAGGTTATGTTTTGCTAGGAAAACGTTGTTGGATTAGGTTAGTTTCCACTATACAATGACATCAACATATCAAATGGCGTTCAAACACAACAAACTTTAAATATGAACTATTAATGGCGGTAAAATAGCAAGACAGAAAGCAGAAAAGCTTTTTCTAGACAGTTTGTGCTATTTAATCTCCACTATAGCAACTGTTTTTTAATATTTGACAACAAATCATAGCTTCAATACTTTGAACAACACTTTGAAAAATTTGTTGTTGTTTAATGTCATTTATTGTTAAAATAGCCTAAAATAGCACGAACTCTCCTTAAAAACTTTCCAATAATAATTCAATAATATTATATAACAAATCGCTGTGTCATATAAATTCGTTAAATTTACTGTTTTATGAAACACTAACTTTAACTTTAACAATTAACTATTGACACAGCTGAAGCCACTTAAAACGACGTTTTCGTTTCCTCACCATTAACTGATGTTTCGTCCAAAATGTGCACATGCTTCTTACAAAACCGTGCGAGAATCATGCTCAACGATATCCGCAAAAAATAGTGCAGCTCCAGACTGACGTAGAGCAGCATGACGATGAAAATTAGCACGCAAGCAAAATAGCAGAGGCTCATCATGCTGCGCCTGGCAATTTTCACTACACTGGTAGATTTTAGACGATTCGAGAACTCATTTAGAAATGGTGTTTACGCATTGCCACCACGTTTCGATATGTTAATTTGATACAACTTATATCAATTATATTAATGACGCCGACCTTAGATGGACGGTAACTCGTTTATATACTGTACACTGCAGTAATTGTTATGGTTGCCAAACGGTGTTTGCCGATGTCATCGATTTGGCGATTTTATGCAGTTTTTTTTATGTCGACCCGCGCGAGCATTTGCACCGATGGCGATCCTGCGGCACTCTGGCGGCAATGACATTCGTCGCGCGCGCCGCCAACGAATTCCTGCCGCCTCCGGCCGGATGCCAACACGTTATGATCAATAACTTCACGTCTGCGCTGATCAACATTTCGGACAACGTTTAAACTTCACCTTTTCTAAAAAATAATTACCGTAAAAATCTATTTTATTGCTAGAATAGTAACAGGTTGAGGTTAGAGTATTTTAAAACTATCTTTAATTGCTAAAACACTGTAGATCGTAATGAATATAACAAATATTATTAAAACGCGTCGTAAACTTGAACATAAGTTAAGCATGGTTTGCATGATTTTTATGATCTTAATAGTTTGTAGATTGAGGTTAGAATGACTACAACGCCATTTTCTACTTTCTTCAACTCTATTCAACCGTAAATACGAGTAGCTACAAACAATAAAATTACTGTCAATTAATGAATTTCTGTAGTTCAAACTTATTTCTGTTTGTGCATTTGAAACGCTATTTTCATGTTTTGCATTAAGTTACAAGTTCTGCAAGCAATTAAAAGCATAGCAAACGTTCCTGCAGGCTTCTACACTTCTGCTGTAATTCCTGTAATTAATGAATTTCTGTAGTTCAAGGTTATTTCTTTTTGCGCACTTTAAACGCTAATTACATGTTTTGCATTAAGTTGCATGCTCTGCTAGCAATTCAAAGCATAGCAAACGTTCCTGCAGGCTTCTATATTTCTGCTACAACTAATGAATTTCTATAGTTCAAAGTTGTTTTTTTGTTTGCGCACTTTAAACGCTATTTTCATGTTTTGCATTAAGTTGCAAGTTCTGCACACAATTCAAAGCATACCAAACGTTTCTGCAGGCTTCTACACTTCTGCTCGTCTTCCATTCGCGCTCTTCTATGATATCCCCCTCATATTCTGCCGCGCGCTCTTGCGCAATTGTTGTTCGTTGTCGTGTGCCGCGCGTTCTTGTTGCAAACAAAAAGGAAAATAAACAATAAGTTGTTGTTGAGTATCGGGAGCGCAGGAACGCCGCAGAGATCGTCCACTTCTTCGTCTAGGCTAGACGCACCTACGAACGCTACGTGCGCGAAGCGCCGACGAGAACGCTGGCTGAAGTTTGTTGAACTTTCGCATTGCGCGCACGGTCCGGACGACGAGAGTTTGCCGGCGAATACATTGATTCCATCGGCTAACGGCCGGAAACAATCAAAACATCGACCCTGGCCTCGGTGCGCGTCTAGTGACGAAACAAGCAGCGTTAGCAGGATGGTCGATAACCCGTTTGGAGCGACGATACAGTGACATAATAACCAGCTTCGCGAGGCTCATTAGCCAAGAATGAGTGGTTCAAATTATTAAATCATCAACTAGCACTAATTTGAAATCAAGTTGTATTCAATATTGTTCAATAATGTTTAAATATATTCAAGATAGCACGTCAAATCATACTTGTTGACAATTGTCGGAAAAATTTCGCAAATAATTCAATTGTTGCGCCACAAGTTGCAAGGGACAAAAAGTGCGAAACCCAAGTTTATTTCATTGCAACAATACAGATAAATTAGTTACACCAAGGAGTGTCCGCCGCTTTATACGCTTCCAAAGGTAAATCATACATCAACGGAAACAAATTGCCCACATCACCGTTTTTTCGCTTAATATGAAAATATTCCTCATCAAACATATGCGGCAAGAACATCACGCCTGCCTCGTAGGATCTAATATACGTTGCCCCATCCTTATTCGGACTATTTCCCCACGCTGCCTTTGAAATATTCGCGCTGGTGATCATACACCACGCCAATTTAGTCAAACAAGGCGAAACTCTCACGTAACTCTTAATGTGCGGCATTGCTCCCGATCGACCGGTGTTATCAGCTTTCCACACGCTACGAAAAACAGAAATGTTCATTATCACACAAAATAAAACTGGGAATTGAATAATTATTGGTTACTATATAGTTAAACAAGACGTACTGAAGATATTCTTTGAGCCACGGCTGTTTGTCATTGACCGATTTGGCATAGGGCAGACATCCGCCTCCTTGCGGGCCAAAATGGCTGCCCAGGACGTTTTGCACGGTCGGATAAATCAAGTTCAGGGTGGCTTTCGGTGTGGCTGGCAGCGGCGAATTTTTGTGACTCGCTAACGCTCTTAATAGCACCGGTCGCAGCCAATCGCCGGCGGTTTTACCAAACGTTCCCAGACTCGACGATTGAGCGATGACGCCCCAAGCCAACGCGCCTTCGCTTTCGGCGGATTCTTTCACTGGCAGCGAGCAGTGTTTGCTTAATATATCGCCCACACGATGGACGTGACTGCCGTTCGTTCGTGGGTAATGTTTTCCAGGAATGGAATAAATGAAGTACACCCTAAACACTCACAATGGTAATGAAACGTGTTTTGAAACAACCAGTAAATCTTCAACTGAAAAGCCTAAACTCACTTAACATCTGAAAAATCCGCACGCTTCACTAAATCAATCCATTCCTTAAGGACCGTGATGCGATAACTTTGCAAGTAGGACATGAGGTCAGTTTTAAATCCGGTTGGACCTGCACATTCGAAATCCTGCTTCGAGTCGTTCATTTTGGGCAGCGGGGGACTCAACCAGAGTCCTTGATTGTAATGATTCCAATCTTCGTAGTATAAATTTGCGGTGGAGACGACAATGCGTATCGTGTCGTTTTCAAACTTGTAAACGCCAATTTTCCTAGTTTATGTGCAAAAAATTAATTAACAATAATTAATAAAACGTTAGATATAAATTGGCGGCTTACGAATGATGAACGCCGAAGGGATCCCGCATCTGAACTTGATGGGCAGTCACATTTGGCAACTTTTTAGCGATATATTCCTTCATCATGGGAAAATCATATCCGTAAATGATTGTTAAAGGAGTTGTACTAAAATAGTTAGCAAATTAAAGTATTCTGTATGTGATAGAACAGATGATTACAAAAACATGACTCACTGTAAGTTGTGGACTTGATATTGTTCAATTAACCAGCTAACATCAATCATAAAGTTGATTTGAAGGGATTTTTCCAGCACTCCAATACTTGGACATACTAAATCTAAAATAAATAATTAATTCTATCTATAGAATATTAAATTGGTAAATTACAAGTAAAAAACAGTACAATTTAATATATATTACCTGGAAATGAAATACAATTGTATCCACTTAAAGTTTGAACAGCTTCTGGTACTTTTGTGAAAAACAAATTGTATGGTGCACAAATTTCAAGTTTTTCCTTCATTGTATTGCCAGATTTCAATACTTTCTGACCTTTGGACCCCATCCTACTACTGGTGCTGAATTGGTTCCTTTTTGGTGCAGGAGATGCAATTAATGTGGTGGATGTTATTTTATTCTGCTTAAAAAAAGCAGATGTTGTTGCTTTGATTATATCCCCAACAGTGGTATCTGTTTTGGTCGTTGTATCAATTCCTTTGTCTCCCGTTTGATCTGCTTCAACTTTAACGACAACTTTAACTTTGTTCAGTTCTCTTAGGACTACCAATTGCTCCAAATACACTGAATGATCCTGTTTAAATGTAACAGGGAACTTGGGAGAAGCCACCTGGAGAAATTCATTCACTAAAATGTAGTTTGTTATAAGATAAGATTAAATAACTATAACAACTATAAATTATTTACAATGAGGATGATCATATTCTTTAAAATGATGAGGATTCCTTCTGTAGCACCATACTGAATGAGGGCATGCTTCCATTTTTGATTTTTTATTTGATTTAGCTTCACTTGTATCTAAAATTAATGTTTATGCTCATTAGTTAATGAAAAGTGTGCAACATATGAATATGCCTAGATATAATACCTGAACAAGGGCGTTTATTTGTATCCATAATTTTAAACTATTTATAGTTGATTATAGCAAAATAATACATTTATGACCTGATCTTGATGTTTTCGAGACGCTTTTGTAGGTTTTTATTTCTTCCAACGATTCACGTCTCAGAAAGAATGCGACTTGTTCTAGGTTAACAGATTTATTTTCAATTTCTACATTTAATTCACACCCGACACAATATACCTGATTTTACAACCAATTGGTGAATAATGTCGCTGATAAATCTGGCTTCGCGAATAAGACCTATAAATCTACGTAGTCTATCCAGAACTCTGTCAATAAACCTGGAAAAGTCGCCCACTGATGGCACTACCACCCCGAAGAGGCCGAAAACTGGCCCAGTACCTCGAATAACGCTGGTCAGTGGAGAAGAAGTATCAATTTCCACTCTGCAAGAAGCACAAAGGCTAGCAAAGCGCAGGGATCTCAAGCTGGTGAAAATCCTTGACTTGGATACCAAAACCCAGCGACCTATCTACAAGCTCATGACAGGTGCTGAATATCATGCAGAGGACTTGAAGCACAGAGAAGAGAAGAAGAAAGAAAGAATCAATAGTACTGCACTTAAAGGTGAAAAAGTTTTAATTATTAACAGCAACATTTCCACACACGATTTGAAGGTACATTACAATAAAGTCACCAAATGGTTAGATAAAAGATATGAAGTAAGAGTTGTCATCAATGGTGATGCTTCAAACATGGCAAAGGCAGTAAGTTGCTTATGTTTCATTATATTCATGACTGCAGAATAATTTTTAATGTTGTTATGATAGGAAGAAGTGTACACTTTAATTGAGGCAGCCACAAAGGATGCTGCAGGTCCAAGAATCCTCCAGAAGAGGCAAAAGGGTGGAGAGATAAGGTTTCAAATTGTACCTGCTAAGAGGCAAGCCTCCACAGGTGGTGATGGCCCAGAAGAGCCTCATGCAGCATGACTATTTGGAGGCATTTTGGTTTTTCTTATTTTGAAAACAAGTTTTTGGTTGAAAGTTTTCAAATTGTGGCCATTTAATGAGAAACAAGATCGAGATAAGACAGCAAACGACTTTGAGAAATTTGAGAAATGAGCAGCAATAGACAGTAAACTACATTTATTCCTATCTGTTATTTTTATTGTACATAATTGCATTTTTCTTGATAAAAATTCAAAAATATCTAAATAACATATATTCTACTTGATTATCTAAGTTAAAACGTTATAACAGTTTTAAAAACAGTAATATATAATCAGTAGAAATATTTAAACTTTTCTTGAAATGTAAAGAAAATATTTTTAAAGTCGATTCTGCCTAGAGTATTTCTCTCTCCCTCTCACTCTTTCTATATTCTAACAGTTTAACCTTAAAATTTGTTTTTAGTTTTATAATATTTTATATAAAAATAATATAACATAATAGATATACGGCGAATATTACTTTAAAAATATTACAAATAAATATTGATAATGTTTTGCGAACTCACTTGCGTTTAATCATAGATTTTAAAATAGATTGATTTGCGCATGCGCGCACTTTAAAATTGAAACCGAAGCGTAATCCGTTACACATGCTGCAACCGCTGCAGTACTTGCAGTTCTAATCGGCGTTCGCGTTCAATTCGATTCACATAAAGTCAAAAATGAATCCAAACGTCCTCCGCAAGCGTTCTTGCAGCAGCGACACGAGAGAATCTCGATTGCCGGTTGCGACGCGAATTGGCGGCTCAGCTCGTCTAAGTCGTGCTAATTCGAACCTGTGCTGCAGACCCTCCAGACAAACGTCGAGGTCGTCAACGAGATCTTCTAAAGCTGGCCAAGAAACTCCACTGCCAAGATCGCTATCACTTGATAAGCTCTTTACACCCACGTCACGTGTAGATGTTAAATCGCCGCAGCGTTTAAGAGCACTTTATACCAATGTTGACGAGAAATTAACTGTCAAACGAGTGAGTACACCTAATGCCTACTTGTGTAAATCCATAGTAAAAGGTGCTTTGATTGCAGGTGATGGCCTTAGTGCAAGATGAAGATTTGTCATTTCAGATATCCAAGCCTGTGAATATTAACGATTTTGTTGGAATTACACAAATGTTATTTTCCAAGTTGTTAAATAAGTCCAAGCTCACACTGAAAAACTACAAGACAGAAACACCAACTAATATGAAACTGCTCAAGTACCCCATCACAATTAGCCAATCTTTTATGAAAACTCGTAAGTTTTTATTATAACACTCAGGTGCTGCACCTTTTGGAGAAAGTTTTACCTGAATTTTGGTGGTACTAGAGGTCCTACATGATAAAGCAATGAACAACAAATGTTTCATTTTTGTTGTATATGTTGTCAAGTTAGAGTAAATTTCCAAATGGTTCATATCATTAAATTATTAATTAAATGAATAGAGAACAGTCTTTAAAATGGGTAGTGACAAACCACCTAATATATTTTGTCCCTGTACCGTTTTCCAATATCGTTCCTATAATAATAAATATGCGGGTTCTCTGACCTAACCGGAATAATATTACAAGTTGGAAAAATATTAACGTCCGGTTGATG
>JAODGE020010220.1:0-53610 GCA_027574965.2 Ecitophya simulans
GCGGCACCGAGAATCGTGCCATTTACCTCACCGAGTCTATGCGGGCCAAAACCCACATTGGCAGCTGCTGGGACCCCCGTGAGTCCAAGCGTGATGCGATGGCGCTCTTCCCCGTCCTGACCCCCGCGCTCCCATATGGCAACGCCTGCTACAACGTGACACTGACCAACCTGCGCCAGCTCTGCGATGAGTTCAAGCGGGGCTATGACCTGGTCAGCAGCAACCTGAGCCTAACACCCGCGGAGGCGAAGGAGACTTACGGCCCCTTCGGCGTGTGGTCGAAGCTTCTGGAGCCGGTTGCCTTTTTCGGGGAGTACAGGCATTACATGCACGTGCGAGTGTCTTGCAGCGACCCAGCGCATTACCAGGCCTACGTGGACGGTGCTGAGTCCCGCATCCGCTCCCTCTGGGCCGGCCACGGTGCCGCCGTGCGGGGCTCGACACTGGAGGACATGAAGCAGCTGCGCCTCCACCTGAACCCGCACCGTTACGAGGACCCCGCGGAGGCGAGGCTGCGCTCGCAGCTGCTGCGCAAAACAGGCCCACACACGAGCGCCCGCTTCTCCACCGTCCATGCAGAAGGTGGCGCGTCACAGCAGAGCAGCGGGCATCACCCGTCATCCGCACCGGCGCCACCAGTCCTCTTCACAACACACTACTTCATCGGCATGACCGTCGACACGCGTGTGTCCTCGGCGCAGATCGATCTTGCACCGGCGATACGCGTGTTCAATTCGGTGGTGATGAAGCTTCCTCAGTACAGGGATGGTGTCACGAAACTCCCGGTCGTCAGCGTCTGCGATATGAGTAAGATCCCGCAGTTTGTGAAGGAGGCCGTCGGCTTCAAGGAGGCCCCCCCACCGGCAGCGGACGAGCAGAGCACCGAGCCTGAAGGCGGGGGCGGGGCTGATCCCACGGCACGCAGCGAAGGTGGAGCCACGGCGCAGAGTGCGACTACCACCACCACCACACACACCTCAGCGTCAGCGGGGAGCGGGGCGGTGTCGTCGGCGCGGTCTGGAGAGGCGAACAGTATTGGTAGTGCCGCTTCTGGGAGCACAAGAGGGGCCGCAGGGTCAGCAAGCGCGGCGGAGACGATTGCTAGGAGCAGCGTTGCCGGTGCAAAGCGTGCGAGAGCGGCGGAGGACGACGACGATGGGCTCGAACAGGCTCTGGGCTTAGACTTTTAGCGAGAGTTTGTGCCTTTTTTCCGTGGGAAGTAAAGGGGAGGAGTGGAGACTGTGTGTGTGTGGCGCATATATGTTTGCTCTCGTGGGCATCTCTCCTTCCCTTCGCTTCTTACGCAAATACCCTAACTGACTGACCGACTGATGTGACGCGTACCGGGGCACTGTCACTGCTGATCCTTTGTCTCCACCACGATTTATTCTAGAGGCATATCGATAGCTCCACAGAGGGACTGCTCAACACTTCTTCTCCCCTCCCCATCTGTAGCGTATACAACACACACGTGCTTCTGCAGAGGGGGATCGACACACACACACACACACAAAGTTCTCTACATGCGGCACTCCCCCCCCTCACACACATACAAAGCGTGCTGTAACCCCTATCCCTCCCCTTCCCCCCTGCCGCGCTACAGTTCTCCCCCTGTCTTCTCCGTGCATCTTCACTATACTGACGTGACACATTCCTCCCCCCCGTCTCTCTCTGTTCCCTCACATGGAGGTGGTGCGACCAGAGCGTTATTTGCATTTTCCATCCCGATAGACGCACACATAGGTAAATTCATTTATAGCGGCACAAGGAGGCAGCTGGCACCCTTAGCTATTTCGACATCATCGTATTGCAGTCTCCGTCCTTGACTTCTTGACTGTCACCGCCATGCTCAAGAAGCTGCGTCCCAGAGTTTTAACTGCGGAGGTCGCGAAGGCGGAGAGGGCACTGACGCGCTATGTGTGGAGTGCAGCATGGCTGCGCGAGGCTGAGCGCACGGCCGCGGTGAGTCAGGGGATCACACTCAGCCAGCTGATGGTGCGCGCCGGAACCGCAGCCTTTAACGTCTGCAGGGCCTACTACCCAGACGCGCAGCATTGGCTGATTGTCGCTGGCACTGGGAACAACGGCGGGGATGGTTTCGTGATGGCCAGGCTAGCCCGGGAGCTGGGGGTCCGCGTGACGGTACTCGCGATCCCACTGACTGAGGGGAAGTCGCTCCCGTTGGAAGCGGCCACCGCCAAGGCAGCACTGGAGGCAGCTGGTGGTGCTGTACAGACTGTTTCTGAGGACTGCATGCCGTTCCCAGCAGATGTGGATCTCGTGGTGGACGGCCTTCTGGGCACGGGAATCACTGGTCGCCCACGTGGCCTCTATGCTGCGATCATCGCGAGAGTGAACGCGTTACCTGTGCCGCGTGTGGCGATTGATATTCCGTCCGGCCTGAATGCGGAGACCGGCGCTACTGGGGACCAGGGAGGCAGCAGCAGCCACACCGACGCCGCGGTCGGAACATCTGCAACCTCGTCGACACGGTTGGGTGCTCAGGCGGCCGATCACTGCTTCCACGCCCATCGGACAGTTACGTTCATTTCACTGAAGCCCGGCCTCCTGACTGGCCGCGCACGGGAGTACGCTGGCGAGGTCCACTACAGCGCCCTTGGCTTGACGGAGTGGATGTCTGACCCGGAGCGCCGTGACGATGCGCTTTGCTACCGACTCTCAGCCGAGGATTTGCCGCGCTACTTCCATGCTCCACGCCCGGCGTGCGCACACAAGGGCACCAGCGGCAGAGTGCTGCTCATCGGCGGTGACGTAGGGTTTGGCGGGGCTATTCTGATGGCGACAGAGGCGGCTGTGACGGCTGGTGCTGGTCTCACGAGGGTGCTGACGCCTCCTGCGCACGTGGCCCCGCTGCTGACGAGGTGCCCTGAGGCGATGGTGACACCGCTCTCCGACACCCACCTCGACGCCCGCTCGCAGGGAATTGGGCTCGACGCGTTGTTGGACGAGGCCTCCACCATTGCGGTCGGGCCGGGGCTCGGGAGGGGTGCCTTCGGCGAGACCGCCGTGCGCGCTGTCCTGCGGCACGCGGCGACCTACAGAGACAAGGTCTATGTACTCGACGCGGATGCGCTGAATCTTCTCCCCGCGATTCTCGAGCGTCTTCGCGGCGAAGGGTTCGACATTCCCAGCGACCTCGCCAACACTGTGATCACACCGCATCCTGGGGAGGCCGCTCAGCTTCTTGGCTGCAGTGTGAGTGAGATTGAGGCAGATCGTCTGGACGCCGCCCGGCGCTTGGCTGCGCTGCTAGGTGGCACGTGTCTGCTAAAGGGCCCCGGCACTGTGATCTACCAGCACACACCGGGGGCTGGGCCTCACCACTCCCACTGCGGCATCCTCGACGCTGGCAACAGCGGGATGGCGACGGGAGGCATGGGCGATGTGCTCACTGGTGCTATTGCTGGGGTGGCGGCGCAGCGCATGTCATCACTCTTCGAGGCGACGTGCGCTGCTGCGTTGGTGCACTCTGTTGCTGCGGACTTGGTGGTGGAGTGCGAGGCCGGCCGCGGTACCCGCGGGCTACGTGCGACGGAGCTGATACCCATGATCACCCACTGTGTGAACTGCAGTTATCAGTGAATTCCCTCCCTTCCTTTTCGTCCCTCCCCCTATTTAGCCTTCTCCTTCCCATCACTCCTCATTTTCTGTTTAGTTTGAAAAAGAAGACTTTGATTTGTTACGCGTTTGTGTGTGTGTGTGCCGTGAAACAATCCAGATGGAAGGGGAAAGAGAGAGACACGCACCATAATTTGTGCTGTTATTGAGAAGAGAGCGCTACCCAACGAAATGATAATAATAAAGATTATATTATTATCGCCGTCCCCTGCGCAGTTTCTATTTTTCCTCTCATCTTCCCCTGTCTTCAGTGATATTCAAAAAAGAAAAAGTAAGTGTGAGCGGTACACATTGACAACTGAATCCCACTGCAAAACAACACTGGTGATTGTCACTTCTTGTTTTTACCGTTTTTGCTGTACGTATGTGTGTGTGTGTGTGTGTTCGTGCGTGTTTGCTGGTCCTGCCATGCGAAACTGCTGGCGCATTAATGCCATTCGATTATGAAATTCACTCTTTGCTCACATGATTTTTTTTGCTCTTTGCAAAACAACAACAGCAACAACATAGGGCAGTGAAAATAGACTATCTTCATGAGCAGAGGTAAGGGTCACAAGAACGGCCAGCAGAAACCCAGCGACGCCGGTGGTGCGGTAGGGAAGCACCCGGCAGATCACAGTAACCACTCGCATGCGCCAGCGCGCACGAACGGTGATAAGTGCACTGGCTCACATCACATAAATCATAACCACGACCAAAACGGTCGCTACAATCCCGCTTCAAATGACTTGGCGATGGAGGCAGAGAAGACGCGAGCGGGAGTGACTCGTAAGAGTGAGGCCGTCGCATCCCACACGGTACTCGCACTCCTCGTCATTGTGATGACACTGCTGGTGATGGCGCGCTACGGCGGCAGCGGGGGCACGGGCACCGAGGGCAACATCAAGCTTGGCCTCTGCGCGGTGGCGTTCACTTTCATCGGCTTTGGCGCGGTACACCTCCCGGACTCTCTGCTTGCCCGCCCACATCCGGCGGTCTGGCGTGCCGTGCTGGCCTGCGGGGTGCTGTATGTGCTCTTCCTCACCTTTCTACTCTTCCAAAGCCTCGACACCATCCAGAGCATCTTTCAGTTCTACGACCCCTCGCTGCGTATGCCACCAGTGGAACGCGAGTATGCGGTGGATTGCCGCATCAGCACCCCTGAGGATCCTTATCTCTTCTTCCATACTGCCTTTGACCTGTTTGTTCTGGCCCACTCTGTCGGCTATGTGGCGAAGGCATTTATCCTGCGGGACTGGCGCATGGTGACCTGCATCTCCCTCGGGTTCGAGATGCTGGAGGTGACCCTCCAGCATGCACTCTCCAACTTCCGGGAGTGCTGGTGGGACCATCTTATTCTCGACGTACTTATCTGCAACACCGGTGGGACAATCATTGGGATGTGGCTGCTGAGAAAGGTGAAGGCGAAGGAGTATCACTGGATCGCGAAGCGCGAGGCGACGGGGAAGGTGGGCCGAATCCTTGACAAGTTCAGTCCCGAGACTCTTGTCATGTACGAGTGGAATGTGTTCCGAAGCCCCAAGCGGTTCTTTCAAGTCGCCGGCATCCTGGCGTTGCTCTTTGTGCAGGAGCTAAACTGCTTCACACTCAAGGCAATGATCAACATGCCGCACACGCATCATCTCGTGACCACCAGACTCACGCTGTGGGGTCTACTCGCGATGCCAGCGTTACGAGAGTACTACGAGTATATGAGTAACCCGCAGGTCACACGCATCGGAACGAACGCGTGGGTCACGACGCTGGGACTCACCCTCGAAACGATCCTCAGTATCAAGATGATGCGCGAAGGTGGGTTTTTCACGGAGCTGATGCCTGTGCATATTATTGTGCCATGGCTGGCCGCCATTTTTCTGTTCGTACTGTGGATGGCTCTGTACTTTGGTGTACTGGATGTGCATCACCGCACCCACAAGCGCGGCGCTGCGTATCACGGCGTCAATCTGCTCTTTTACGCCGCGGCGCTCGTTATAGTTGCGCTCTTCATGATGGGCCTCCCTGACCTTCAGATTGGCAGAGCACAGTTTGAGTCCTTCGTTGCACCGTATGAGCAGTATATAATCTTCTGGAGATAGCGTTGAGTGATGAGGCAGGAGTGTCGTGTTGGGCTCGCTGGTGATCTATTTAAACCTTATTTTTTAACGTTTTCTTTATTATTATTACTACTCACAGAGGCCATGATTCCCTTGCTCTTTTTTCATGCTTGTTTCTATCCCTCGTACGCGGTCCATACAAATTGTTATTCTGTTTACTTATGTGTTTTCATTTGTCGCTGCTGCTCTTCTCTTGTCCTCTCTTCTCTGATGTGTAAAAACAAAGAACACAGAAGCACACATGTCTGCTCGCATCATCTGAGAACCAGAGGGTGACAATTATAGGATCAAAATTGTCAGTGCTGAGGGAGGGATGGATAAATGGGCAACATAATAATAAAAAAGGAACGACAGAAAGAGAGAAAAAAAAAGCACTGACAATCCACGCCATGGCACTGGTTATCATGAACTGTTCAGCATTACGTTCCTCTTTGGAGTACCGACAGCGAGTAGAATCGCTAACGTGTGTATCCGTCTGAGGGGTGAACTGTGGGGGCAGTAATTATCAGGTGCATGCAGAGACGGCAGAGGGGATTCTGCTTTAAAAAAAAAGAGAAAAGGCATGTTTCCAGTATCTTCAACCGCAGCGGTGTATTCCTGAGGTGCATTGTCAGTGCGCTATTGATAGTAGCCAGTGAACTACATTATACGTTTTTTTTACTAACGTTGTAGTTTTCCTTTTACTCACGTTTCAATCAGTGGCCCACCCACAAAGACAACAGAATTCTTCTTTTTTGCCGGGGTAAGTACTCGTCACTAGTGTGTCTGTGTAGTTCCGTTCATTGCTGGGGAGATGGGTTCCTGTAGTTAAAATCCTGCGGGCCCTTATGGACAAGGGAGGCCAATAGGCATTCGGTTGATCATGGACACGTGCCTCTCTCTCTCTCGCACCCCATCTACACGAGCTGTTTGTTATTGTTAGTTCTTTCCGGCTCATGCCCCCTTTTTTCTCTGCTTTCTTCTTTATTGTCTCCATCTTTTTCTCACTTCAAGCAGTGCAATTTGTCGTGGAGAGGGGGTAAAGGTCACTTGGCTGAGCTTTACCGCAGCTGCTCCCCTCCCTCTCACTCTGCTCAGACTCCCTCTTTCGTCCCCCCCTCCCTTAGATACATTCGACGCGTTACACACTCTTCTCACATCTGCTGGGATGAAGCCGTTTCTTGTCTTTGGGCTGCGTGGTACCCTCTTAGAACGCATCCACGTGCGCTCGGTCCCATCGGGGATGCCTGCATCAGGTCTCACGGTGGGCCTCAACAAGGTGTGGCTGCGGCCGCACATGCTGGAAACTCTCGCCGCCCTGCAGGAGCACTGCCACATCGCCGTCTGGAGCTCCACCACTGCGCGCAACACGCATCCATTAGTGGAAGCCACGCTGCTGAGCACTGTCAGGGTGGGCGGCGGTGGCGCTGACATCGCCGTCTCCACGACTGCCAGTGACGGTGCCGCCGCAAGCAGTGGAAGGCCCTCGGGCCGATTTAGCAAGCGGACGGCGGCGGCGACTTCTACTGCCTCGGATGGGGCGGCGCATTCACCTTTAAAGCTTGAGTTTGTATGGTCGCGCGAACACACGGAAGCAGACCAGTACCGGCGCATGAACGCGTCTTGCAGGGACGATGCGCATGCGACTGTCAAGGATCTCTCGCGTGTGTATGCGAGGTTCCCCGCGATCGCCACACCACAGAACACCGTGCTGATTGACGACACCCCGAGTAAGGCGAAGGAGCACGCTGCAAACTTCCTGTGGCTCGACTCGTGTGAAGGCTTTGGCGTGACTGATTCATCCGGAATGATGATCCTCCGCACATTCGTGGAGGAGGAGCTCCTCAAGACACGGGACGTCAGGGATATCTTACCTCACCGGATACGCAGCACACCAGTCTTATGATGGTCTGCTTGAAAGGTAGCAGTTATTGTGTTGATGATGATAGTGCTCGGGCGGTCTGGGTGTGCTAATGTTGGATGGACAGGAACTCGAAGAGAAGGGGGCTTATTCACACGTGCACATTCGCACACACACACTCTCTTTCGTTCTTTCTGACCAGCCAGATGCATATACACACAGCGAGCAGATAAGCAGTTGCGCTTATTTTACAGAGATTCAATTTACTCCAATTTGTTCCTGTTGTCATCGTGAGTGACATCGTGCCACTGTACGCTTTTTCTCCTCCCTCTGGTGCCGAGCGTGCACTCTTGGGTGGGTTGAGGTTTCCTCGCTACTGTTTTAAAAAAAGAAACACAGCAGCAGGCATATATATATATATGTGGTCGTTACAAGTAATTAAATGCGTGACTGTACGTGTGAGAACCCCCGGTCGAAAAGAGTGTCGAGCGATGATATGCCTTGCCGGTGCTGCGCAGTGACATTCTCAAAACCGTGAGATACCTTTCATATATATGTCCGTGTAAGCATTTGGCACGCGTGAGCACCCCCGTACCCCCACCTGCATCGCCTCTCTATTTCTTCCTCAACCCACTGTTACTGCAGCACCACCGAAACATTTGTGGTTTTGTTCCGTGACGGTGTGGTCCGACAGAGAGGAGGGGAGAGGTACCATAAAGTAGATGTAGACAACACATCACGCACTTTATGCATCGAGTCACTTCACGTGTATTGAGCATTTCGACGAGCTCATAGTTTTGTAGTTACTTTATTACGAGGCAATTCATATCTTCTATTTATCACTGTGCTTATTATTACTTCGTGCATTTGCGATTCTTGCCTCTACTTTTGTCTCCAAACTGCTATCTTATCTGTGCCTCCCCCCCTCCTCCCTCTGCACACGCATGTAAATAACACAGTATTATAGGTGCTGTTCTGCAGACGCAACACAGAAACATACGTACTCACACACACACACGGAGGTGCGTGCGTGCACAAAAAACACAAACTAAAGAAACACGACTCCTGCGTACGCAGCTTTGCCAGGATTAAAGAACACGCGAGAAGGGTCGTTACATCATCAATACACGCACACACAAGAAGAAGAGAGGCTCAAAAACAGTCCACAGTAATCGCGTGCCGTGTGTGCGTGTGCAACGGGTGCCCGGAGAAGAGAGCGATGTCTGCCGATGTGGAGGTACAGGACTGTGAGGTCGAGTTTGACCTCTCCAAGCTCATTGACCTCAGCGTTACCTTCCAACCGCTTCAACTGACACTGCAGGACATTCTGCGGCGACTGGTGCGGCTGGAAAGAGAGAACGACAGCAAAACCAGCGAGATCAACCACCTCAATGCTGAAATAGATGACCTTAAGAAGAGACAGAGCAAAACGGAGAGGGAGGTGGAGGAGGCGACAGGGAAGTTAGCGGAGGCGGGGCAGCGCGACTCGGCTGAGGGGTCCACCGAAGATGAGGGAGTGAGACATGCCGCTGATGTGCAGGAGAAGCGGCCGTTCTCGACTGGAAAGCCCACCAGCGGCGGGGAACGTGGCTGCGCGGACGACGAGCACGCGCGTATGTGGGAGGAGATCGAGGGTTTGAAGGAAATCCTCAGCGCGCTGCAGGACATTGGTGAAGAGCAGCGGCACTCCATCGACGAGCTGTATGCTGCTTGCAAACGCCGTGCCTCGATGGCGCCAAGCACCATCTCAGGACACGCTGCGTCGCGCTCCGGCGACCGTCCAGTATCGGGGGCACGCCGCACGCCCTTCATCGAAGAGGGTGAGGTCTCAGTGGGTGACAAGATCCTGCAGCTCGCGCACGAGGACCTTCACCTGCGAAATGGCAAACACTTTGGCGATGACAGCGAAGCTCAGGAGGAAGTGGAGCCCGAGCACCCTCAGCAGCAGCAGCCTGCAGAGCAGCCCACTGAGCACCGCCGCCAGAGTTCGGAAGCAGCTCGCCGCCGCAGTACACCTCGCCAGGTGGATACTCGAGAGGATGGCGGTCTTCTCACTCAACACGAAGAACTGCAGGAAGAGCTTCCATCCAGCACTCGACGCCCTCTCGGCGCTCCCAACACGAACACTAGCGTCACCGTCGTACCTCCGCCGGCGACTAACCCACATGACGGCGAGCAGGAGAGCTCGTCTGCTGGAGAGCACATGCAGCCCCCAACGCAGCGCCCTGTCTCCGCAATCAGTGACGGCAGCAAGAGTGCCCACACGACATCAGTGAGCGGACTGCGTGGCGAGGATGACGACACAGATACATTCGCATTGAGGCCATTCGAAACGTACAAGCCCGACAGCGGCCGGCGGCCACCTCGCTCCGCCGGGTCTACACGTCAGTCCGTGTCCCAGCAGCTTGTGGGGAAGATGAAGCGCGATGGGGATGACATCTCGTACTTAAACCGCGTCGTTGCAGAGATCCTCGGGGAGATGAAGGATCTTCACGCGGATGTCGACCTCCTGCGGACACACAACGGCGCCTCCGATCTCGGGATGACTGCGCGCCCGAGACAGAGCGATCCCGACGCAGCGGGTGCGCGGAACGCGCCCCACCTAGACGACCTCTCCCGCCGTGTCCGCGCAGTGGAACAGAGAGTTGAGGAGGTGAGCGGCACCTCGGACCGCCGCGACGGCGACCTGCAGGCACAGGTGGATGACCTCCGCAAGGCGACACGCGCCGCGAGCCGACTGACCGATGAGGACGTTGATCGCCTTGACACCTTGTCGGGGCTACTAGAGCAACTGAGGGACCTTGAGCGACGCGTTCAAGCACTCGAAGGTGCTAACGATCGTCTCGGCAGCAAACTGGACAGCGTGCTGGATGTCGCTGGCGCGGGCGGCAGTGATGACGCCGCCGCTGGCGTCAATGCCGCGCAGTTCGCGCTGCTGAAGGGCACCGTGGACGCGCTGGAACGCCAGCTGGCGGAGCTTCAGAGCAGGCCCGCCGAGAAGGACTGGTCAGAGGAGATGGCGCGGCTCAGCGCGGCGCTGGACCGCCTGCGCGATGAGGTGGATCACGCAACCGCACTCACACGAAGCGTCGAGGCAGAGAACAGGCGTTTAGAGGATGTCAAAGCGAACCGCTCCGAGCTCGGCTTGCAGGAGAGCACGTTACCCGCCCCGGGAGGTGTCTCTGCCGAGACCGGTGCGCTGCTGGAGGAGCTACTACGCCGCCTGACTGCACTCACCGGGCGTATGGAGGAGGCGGACGGCAAGATTGCCTGTCTTGCCGAGGAGAAGGCCGACCGCACTGCCCTTCAGCGACTTCGCGATGACCTTAACAACCTGAAGCGTCTGATGGAGCTCAACGCTCAGCGCGACGCTGCACGGGAATCAAGCGGGGAGGGGTCAGCGCCCTCCGCTCTGACGGAGCAGTTGCTGCGCGAGATGCAGCAGCAGCTGATGGCCCAGTCTGAGAGCAGCCACACGGATCGTGAGGCCGCCCAAGACGAGCTGGAGGCACTCCGTGAACTCATCGAGCAGTTGAATCACCGCAAGGCGGATGCGACGCTCGTCGCCAACAAAGCGGAGCGCGACTACGTGGAGAATGCGTTAGAGCGGCTAATGCGCGAGGTGGAGCAGGTCCTCAACGCCACCAACGCCGGGCTCATCGATACGCTCGATAAGTCACTGAACATTCTCCGTGACATGATCGATGGAAAGGCGACCAAGCAGGACATCGCCCGGCTTCAGCAGATCATGGCAGAGGATGGCACTGCGGGGGCGGCGGGCGATGGCCTGACGGGATTCCGAGGCTACCGGTGTCTCGGCTGCAACCGCCCAATGGAGAGTCTGCGCCCACGCACTCTGCCCTCAAAAATGCAGCCGTTCCTGAACCGCAACCCTCAGAATTATCCGCGGGACAACGTCACTCGTAGCATTCAGCAGCAGCAGCAGGCTACCGCGCTCCTTGAACAGCACAGTCAGAGCCGACTTGTGCGCAGCGCTGACCAGGCGAGTGGGTCGCCGCGCAGCGTCTATAGTGAGCCACTCCCTCCCATCGAGGAGCGCCATTAGATGGTGGGCCTCTGTGCGTGCGCAGCTGTTTCGTGTCTGAGCAGGGTTTTTAAATAAATAGAAATGAAGAGTGCAGTGCAATATGCGGTGACTGTGCCGTCTTGCGGAGTGCGGATGCTGGCACTTCACCTTCTCTTTCATTGGGTATGTATATGTTGGCGATTGAGTTGTGTGCTTACGCTGTGTAGGTTTATTATTAGAGTATACTTCCGAGAGCAGTTGATGTATTTCCAGAACATAGCTATCACTTTGTTTTGGACGTCCTCCTATTTAGTGATTGTGGGCGATTTAAAAAGAAATATCAATGTACACAATACAACAGAATATTATATATATATATATGTAAAATTCGTTATGAACGCACTCTACACGAAGGCGTTTCATTGGTGAATGCCCCGGAAAATGCTGCTGTTGAGAGTAGCGTTTGTTGTCGATCTTTTTGTCATGACTCGTACGTACATTCATACACACATATGGAGGCAATGTGCTCTTCGTCTTATCCTGGGATGACGAAGAAAAGATAAATGGGAGAGCCCGAGACGTTTATGTGGCAATGTCGCTGTCACCTCTATCTCTCTCTCTCTCGCATCGGCACGTGCGGTAGTGAGTCACTCCTACCGCTGTTGACCTCACAAAGAGAGAAAACAAAGAACTATCCTCATGCCCCTTCTCTTTTTCTCTCTCTTGTTCTCCTCGTCATATCGAACAGAGTGGTTGCGAAGGCTGTCATTAGTATTCTGTGTCTACTCTATTTCCAAGCTTATATTTGGCCTTTTTATTAATTCTATCAGTGAAGCACGTTTCTCATCATAGGAAAGGAAGCATATTCTGCAGGCTCGGTTCCTGTCCTAACTTTTTTTTTTAAAAACTATTATTGTCACTTGCGTGTTTGCTGTGTGTCTGTGTGCTGTTTTGGTTTCTTTTAGATTACCTTTTTAAAACCCTTTTACTGTGGCACTGCTCAGTGTTGATCTCCCTGTGCTTGCATAAGAAACTATCACTCTGCAGAGCGAGCTCGATTAAGCGCTGGTAACATTATATTTCTCTCTCTATTTCACTCCAAGTGCACACGCAACGACCACTGTGCTGCCTTCTTACATTGCATCTACAGGTGCTCTCAAACAAGGAGTATAGAGACGGCCACAGGGCACGCATACGAGTAGTTGTCTGATCTTTTTTTTTTTTAGGAGGGGCCAGACAAGATAACAAAGCACACACATATACTAGCGATTGGCGTCGAGCTAATTGCATTTGTAGGTACCCTTCTATTTACGCTCATTGTTTTCTTTTTGTGTGTGTGTGTATTTCACCGTTGTTTCTTCTCGCTCTACTCGATTAGAATACACAAGGTGCACACACCGTATATAAATATATATACACATACATACGTATATTGGACAGGCATAGATATTCCGTCTAGGCTCTTTCTCTCTTTATATCTCTTCTGGTCATTTGTCTTTCTCCCTCTGGTCCTTATTAATTATATTTCTTCGTTTCGGTTTCCAGTTCTCTTTCCTTTCTTGTTGTTGTTCCCTTCACTATTTGCCATTCGACATCGTTTCCCTTGATACTGTGTATTCAATAGAGAGGCACACCTTTGAGAAAAAAAAATTACCAAGCAGCAACATCAGCAAGCCAAAGAATATATATATATATATATATCAGCAATTACTAAAGGCGTGTGTATATATAGCGTCTGTGCTGCCAACATAAAGTGGCAATTGTGCAGAAAGAGAGAGAGTGCATTTTTTCATCTACAAGGCCTGGCTGAAAGTGAACCACGCTTCATCCGATAGCAAAACGGACCAGCGAAAATCATTTCATCAACCAAGCGAAAAAAAGAAAACCCGTCAAGCAAAGAAGTACTCTGTATAATTACTGGGAAAGTAGAACACATAGGCGCTTACAAGTTATTGCTACTTTGCTACACACGCATCTCCTCTCTCTGCTTTTGTTTGCTCTGTCTTTTTTTCGTTCTTTCCTCCTTTTCTGAACTCTTTTAGCCGTTTCTATTGTTATTATTACTATTGCCATAATCCGATATTGTCTTTGGTACTGGATAGTAGTATCTTATCTGGACCTCTTACTACCGAGCAGAGGCAGAATAGTAATACTAATTATATATACACATATATAAGTAAAATAACCCCTCTCATTATTCCATCTTCGTCTTTAGTTTAGTGAGGCATTAGCATTGCTTCTTAAGATAGTAATAAAAATACTAAAAAAATTAAATACAATAACAGAGAAGTATTTCGAACACTCGAAAAAAAAGATAATATACACGATTAGTCAGGAGCATACATCGCATCCAAAAAGAACACACACGGTCTCACACGCGCGCTGCTTTTTTATATATATCAAAAAAGCGTGTGAAGGTCCACTTAGTTCGGTATTCCCTCCCTTTTCCTAATTACTTCCTTCCCTTTTTTCTATTGTTTTCTCTGATTGTACGTGGTGTTCCATCAGGCTCCGATTTTTTCTTTTAGACTTGATTGTGTTCTTTTTTGTCCCTCTCCTCCGGGGAGTCCACTTAGTACTGAGTTGTGTCTGTGCACGCACACATTATATACACCTCCACTTATACACACACCCCTCAATCACACACACATACAAACACACGCCCTCGTCCGTGCTCACTACTCTCTGCTCCATAGCTTCGCTCATTTCTCCCCCCGGCCAGGTCAGTATTCCGCACTCCCTTTTTTTTCTGTGAGCCGTCACGCCTATTCCATTTCATTTATTTTTATTATTTGCGGTCTTCTTCCATCGTACCACACAATAAACATCAATCCTTCTGTTTTCTCCTATTGTTTGTTTTTCCCCATTTACCTATCGCGTTATTGACGCGCGCCCACACACACACGCGTGCTCGATTTCTCTACTTCTTTAACGTTTGTATATATATATATATACGTAAACTTCTATTCGAGAACATTATAATTCAGTTCTCTATTTGATTCCCTGCGCACCACCCACAACATCTTGCTTACAATAGCACATAGTTCAAGCCCTTACATATACGCTTTTGTTTTCGTGTTGTTCACCAAATTCCACTTTTATTGTGACTTGTGAGTACGTGTATCTATTTGTGCGCCAACCGCATCAAAAATCGATTCCACTCGAGCGCACACCTTTCTCTCTTTTTTTTCTATTTAGTTACTAGTGCATACAGAGTCGTTGCCGCGCGACACTGCCAATTCGCCAGGCTCCTTCTTTTTGTTTTTTTTCTCTCGCTCCACTCCCCTCCACCTCACAATAACAAAAGTAAAAAGAATTCAAGGAAGGAGGAAGACATATCCCGACAGATTTGAATCTTTAGAAAGACAAACGCCATGATCCACTCGAACTTACCCCCACCAGAGTCCGACCCGAAGAATCTCATTGTCAATTACATTCCCACACCTGTCACTGATGAGGAGCTGCGAAAGATCTTTGCCCCTTTTGGAACCGTGGAGTCTGCCCGTGTGATCCTCGACCGGATCACACAGCACCCAAAGGGCTACGGCTTCGTAAAATACACGACCGAGGAGGCGGCCAAGAAGGCGATCACGTACATGAATGGCTATGAAATTGGTAACAAGAGACTACGCGTTACGCAGGCGAATGGACCACAGAATCGCAGCATTCAGCAGTACACGGAGCGGCTGGTGTACATGCAGCCCCCGCCACCGCTACCGCCTGTGCACGCGGCGCAGTATGTGCCTCAGGCTTACACGGTCGTCGGCCCCGGCGCCCCCATCTATGGACAGTCGGCGGCCCTTCCGACGCTGATGCTCGCGCCGCAGCCCACCTCGGCCACTGGCGCAGTCCCACCCCCAACGTACGGCTATGCCCCAAACACCTTCACCGCTGGCAACCCGAACGGCACCACCACTGCCTCCACCACCTCCCCGGCATCGCAGTTCAGCAGCGTTATCATTGAGATGGATGGGAAGCCAGTTCAGCTCGTAGCGAACGGTCCCCTGCCCAACATTTTCCAGCAGCACACTAGCTCCCCGTCGAACCAGGGCGGTCCACTCCCCACCGGCGGCCTCTCGCCCTCACAGCAACCGCAGATTGTGCGTCCACTCTGCTTTACGCCCTTCCAACCAGGTAGCCCGCAGGGCGACCCACTCATGCACAGCAGCTTCCAGCTGAGTGTTGGCGGGGCCTCCTCAGCGATGACGTCCATCACCTCTTTCGATCCGTCGTCAATGCACACAAACTCGACGTTTGTGCCCACGACAATGATGAGTGTGAACGGGTCAAAGAATACGCTACAGTAAGAAGAAGAGGGATAGGTGGGTGGATCGACAGTGGGTGGGGGAAGTGGGGGCCCACCCCATCTGTTCCTATACACCTCCTCTCCTTCCACGAACCTTTACGAAGGTGTAGAGGGGGGCCAGAGCGAGAGAGGAAGAGCTGGAGACAGAGGGTTTTTTTAAAAGTGTAATGAGAGAACCAGGGGAGGGGGAGTTAAAAAGAAAAACCGTCCGAGCGCGTACCCCTCGCTCACACATACTCACATTCACACACATTCACACACACATACACACATACAACGTATGTATGCAATCTTATCGTTAGCATAACCTTAAAAAAAAAGAAATGCTGTGAGGTGAACTCAAGTTATCAGTAATGACAGCTGGCAATAGGGAACGTATATATATATATATATATATATATATATACACGTATGTGCCAAACAGTACTGCTGATTATGTGTGCATTTCTGCGGGCATGTATGTTGTGTATATATGTGTGTGTGTGCGTGTTTTGTGCGCTTGCTGTGCGGTGCGGTACACACCTGATCTGTTTTTGATGTGCGTCGTCTCGACTCACACTCTGTGTTTCTCAACCTCCTCGCATGTACCAGCAGTGCACTCGCGATAACATGCCAGCGCTCCGCAGAGGAATGTCGGCGCGCATAGGTGTTTATTTTTTGTATTTACTGTTGGTGTGGATGTGAGTGTCACACCTTTTTTAATCTGTCTGTTCTTTGAATATATAGTGAATTAGCTGATTCCTTTTCTCTCTACTGTTCTCTGTTTCTTTTTTGTCGTTGTATTTCCTATACCTTTTTTTATTATGAGTTTTTCGCTTCCTTTCGTTGTTCGCCACCATCCCCCCCGGCGATTGAGGAATACTCGTTTTTCTTCTGTTTCTCTATTTTTTCTGAATTGTAACCAGTGCGTCTGTTTGTGCAGTGTGTCGTCTCGATGTGATTGATGTGATGAGCATTACTTTTACGTTTTGCCTTTCTTCTCCGTTCTCTCTCTCTCCATTGTCAATCCTGTTTCCTGTCCCTTTAAGCGTTGTGTATTTGTTTGGTGTGATATTTAGATTCGTTATATTTGTTCGTCTTCATGCACAGAAACAGATACACACACACGCAAATAACTTCTCTGGGAGGGGAAAAAAAAAGGATTTTTATGTGGGCTGCGCTGTTGTCACTGTGTCTGGATATATCTATATATCTATATTCCTTTTGATCTGTCCTTTGGATAGCGGATGTTGTTCCTTTTTGTTTTTATTGTGAAGCTTTTTTATTATTAAGTTTATTATTATTATTATTATTGTTTTTCTTCTATATCACGTACCTAAGACACGTTACCGTGACCATGCTTGTGTGCGGTCTGGTATCCTGTGTTATTGTTGAATTGAAATCTAAGAGAAAAAAAAGAAAGAATGAGAAAAGGGTGGCGGCGACCATCAGTAACCTCGGTTCGCACCTTAGGGTCCCCCTCCACCCCCCGTTCCTGCTACATTTCTTACAAACCGTGTTTCTCACTTACATGCACTCCCCAAAGAGGAAGGCAAGGAAGAGGGGAAGAGAATGAAGAACGCCCCCCTTTAAAAAAGAAATAAGATATCAGCAAAGAGAAAGAGTAGGATGTATATATATATATATGTGTGTGTGTGTGCATCTGAGAAAAAAAGATTTTGTGGAGGCGTACGCATGTACACAACCAGTCTCATTAGCACAAACACTGCGTTGAAGGAAAGAGAATCTCAGTACCTCACACAGCAATAACGTTCGCGTAAATAATACAGAGAGAGAGAAACTTTGTAAGTTTAGCAATTCACATGTCTTTCTTTTTAAACCTGCTATGACGTTCTCTTTCCTTCTGTCAGTGTTTGCGTCTATGTGTGTGTGTGCGCATTCGCGGCAATGCACATTGTGTGTGTTTTGTGTGTGTGTCTGTTTAGTTGCCTATGTTTCTTGTGTGTGTGTGTGTGTTTTGCCGCGCGTGAAGGAACTGTCATGCTCTTGTACCTTGGAAGTGTACACCTTTTGTTCCTTTTATCCCTGTGTGCTCAGTTTTTCTTTTTTCTCCCGATCTTCTAATGTGATGGTGCTTTCTCAGCTTTTTTATTTTTGGATGTTCTTTCGGTTTTTTATTATTATTAGCGTCGATTAGTGTGAACGGAGAGGTTCTGAGAAGTTGATGGTGGGACGCTTGAGGGACTGATAGCTCTGCAAGGCTGCATCGCACTCACGTGATCTCTCCACTCCATTCTTCTTCATTGTACCAGACCGATACCCCCCTTTTTCTATGTCTTTCTCTCTTTCTTCCTCTAACTTTATGCCCAAAGCTATCGAGACCAGATGCGGCGGAGGAGCTATGGTGAAGCGGGGGTACACTGTGTGTGCTTCTGGTCTCTCTTCCTATATATACATAGGACTGAGTGCACATATGTTCTCTGTGTGTATATGTATGTATGTGCGAGCGCGCGTTGCTTTGTTTCTATAGGGGTTCACTGTCATTCATCTTTCTCGGTCGTTTTTTTTGTCGTTGTTGTGTAGTACCTTTGCTTTTTTATCTGTTTGCCCGTTGTTTTTTCTCTCCTATATCTGTTTTAATGATAAGTATCTGTTCTTTGTTCATTTAAATCTCCTACATACATATATATACACACATATATATATATTCAGTAGTTTCTCTCCTTTCTAGTTGTGGCTTTTCCTTTGCTTCTTTTTGTGTGTGTGTGTATAGCTCAGAAGTCTGTCTATTTTTCGTTTTGATTCACTTAGGAACTTCTTTTGTCCTCTTCTTCTTCAGGTGACCCTTGTAAACTGTGCGACAGAAGCGCTCCTCATACAACGTGTCGATGGAACCACAATGGTGATCCTAATAGGCCTGCGCGCTCGATACTGAATCTGTTTTTTTTGCCATTTTAGATTATTATTATTATTTTGACACGCTGAGGAGATCGTAATAGAGTCTGCGACTAAGAAGAAATAAGGGAGAGAAAAAGAAAACGGGAGGTCAAAATCTGATACGATCAGCTGGCTGCTTGAGGGTGCGATGGAGTCCCAGTGACTGGGCAACTTATCTGCGTAACATTCAGCACCAGCTCAACGAAGAGAAAAAGAAAAATAATGAGGAACGAAAATCTGAGTAATATGATATATATATATATGTGTGTGTGTGTGTGCGCGGTAATCAGACAAAGCTGGGAGTGATGATGATAATGATGATGAGGGAGAACAGTATCAGCATCGCATGTGTGTCATCTAGTACAGTAGTTCCTTCTTATTACTATTATTTTATGTTCGAGGATAATAATGAATTGCTCCGTTTTCTTTGTTGCATTTCACTTCTTTCGTTTTCTTCCAGATGCCTTATTATTATTATTTTTATTATTGTTGTTGTTTACCTTTCTGCTGTGTGTACTTACGGGCTTTTGCCCTCTACTTTTGCAGTCGTCATTCACCATTTTGAGTTTGCGTGTGTGATCCATACTGTGTAGGTTCGTGATCATCCACAGCGAGATATGCGCTTCTCTCCCTGCGTTTTCCTCTTCTTTTTTTTTCCTAGACCACGCTCATAGCGCAGAGTTTGCTCTCTTTTCTGTTCGGATGTCTCTTTTACTTTCTCTGTTCTTCACCGTCTTCAAGTCGACACTGCGTATATGAGCTCTGCATCACGATTGTCACCCAACTTGGCCTCTTTTCCCTTTTCTCTCATTATTCCATCCACTTTAGTTTTTTTTTCGTTGTCACTGATCGCGTGCGAAGTGCTTTTCATGCACCGTCTGCTAGAAAGCTGGCGATAAAGGAGACATACGTTTCGTTGCTTTGGCAAAGCTCTCGAATATTCACATATATATGTATGTGAGTGTGTACATAAAGAACCATTATGCTTCCATGTGTGTGTGTGTGTGTGGACCAACATCTGTGTCTGCATGTGGATGTATTAACTTTCCCCCTTTTTGTGGCGTGTACTCCCCTTGTACATGTGAGCATGTACTCGTGTACTGTGCTCTCTTCAGCTTTTGCCTTCCTTCATTGTTGGATAAAATAATTGGACAGTGGGTAGATGGGTTATCGATGCTGGTGACAACGGAAAAAAAAGCTGTAGCAACTAATATGAAGTCAGCACTGGCCCTCTTACTCTACACTTACCCCGGCAGTGACGTACTCGTTGGTGAGTCTCGTTTCTGTACCCACCGCCGCTCACAACCGACAATATAGCAACATACGGCAATGAACTGATATGCCCACTGCAGTCGCCCCCCCTGTTGTGTGCTTATATGTTTTTTATGAGGGTTTTTGACTGGGCTGCTTGAGCATACATGCCTTTTTTTATTCTCTTTCGCTATATTGCATGTAGTTCACTACTTTTAAAATAAGAAGGCGCCCCTCAGTCAAGCCAACATTTAATTCTCTGTAGCGCAGAGGAGGTGAGGGGTGTTATTGGGGGGGGGGGGGGCCATTAAGTAACTGGAGGAGGGAAAGCGAGGGAGGGTGACGTCAACAACAGCAAAAAGAAAGAGTAAGGGTATCAGTCACTAAAAGAGCTTATTTATCCCCCTCCCTTCTATATATATTTTTTCTCCATTCAGTAGAGGGGGGGAGCAGGAGCACCCGTACTGAGGGGCTTCCAATAGTTAAAAAAACGACGTGCTGGTGAAAGGCGAGGAGCGGGGGAGGGGGGAGGTGAGTTTGAGGAGGATGCGTATATATAGAGAGAGAGAGACAGAGAGAGCGAGAGATACACAGAGAGGAGTATCATATTGTGAGACAAAATACGTAGGCTTAATCTGTAGCGTGTCTATCGGTATATATATATGTGTATTGTGTGTGCTTTCTTTTCTCTTCCCCCCTTTTCTGCCTTAATGGCATCGTATCTTGATGATGACGAGCTAGTGTTTGAGTGTGTAACTGTGCATATATGTGTCTCTGAGTGTGTGAGAGGTGTGAAGGGTAGGCAGGTAAGCACATTAAAGAACCTCTCTGGAGGACGGTAGCGTATGGCATGTTGATTCATCAGTCATCGTCTCGTCATCTCTTTCATTGATGATTCTTTTTTTGTTCTGTACAGTCATTTAGCCTCTTGTCTTACTCTTTGCTCTCTTTTGTCTGTACGATAGTGTGTGCGTGTGTTTACTTTGTGTGTGTGTGTGAGTGAGTATCTGTTAGTATGCAGGTGATGCGTTCCAGTCTCGCTGGCCCCCGCTTCTATTTGAACGATAGGCCTAATAAAACCTGTGATACATATAGTTTCTCTATGTGTGTTTCTTCTTTGGGCGTGTCTATTTCTTGTTTATGTACGTGCGTTGCCTCCCGTCATGTTGTCTTGTATTGCATGTGCGGACGCGTATATGTGTGTGTGTGTGTGAGTGGATGCGATCGAGTGCTAACAATTTTTTTGAGTCATGAATTCCTTTGACGACATGGAATTGACTGATACGATGTTTAACTGTGCAGGATGTGAATGATTGGTACTGTAAGTACGACTAGCGTTAATTTGATTTTTTTCTCCTTCTCCTCTGACCTTCTCTCGGTTCTTGTGGTCCTACTTGCTTGTCCATGTATTCCGTCCCTGGTTGCGTGTTGTTATACATGTTAGAGCCGCGCGCCTGCGTATTCATTACGACCACGATTGACGCAGAAGAGAACACGAATGAAGGAAGAAAGTCCCCCTCCTCCCAAAAATGAATCAAAGAGCTAAATCAGTGGACTTGATCCGTTCTAGGCTTCAGGGGTGCCACGGCTTAGTATTGTAACTTTGGTTGGTTGGCTTGTTGTCCCTTGTGTGTATCATCACTTCACTCTGTGTTTGCTCTTTGTTGTTGTTTAGGTTCTTGTGGTCCACGTTTTACTGTTTTATTTACTCGGTTTACCATTTTTTTTCATTCTCTTCCATCTATTACGACGTGTTTTGGAGGGGGTGTCGCCATCTTATCTGCGGCTGGCACCCCCCAAGCGATGCTACTTGCAATGTCAGTGGCGTCACTGGGCCAGTCACTTCACAGCCACATGCACTTTTAGGTGTATCAACATCCCACATACTTAAAGCGAGAAAGAGAATGACTGTGGCATCATTTTTCCCCTTTTAGTGACGTGCGCCGCTTTTTGATTTGGTGCTCAGTGCGCACACGTACATACACTCCCTCGTGTCATTACTTTTATTTGGGGTAAGCGGCAACAGCAACCAAAATGAGATAATCAGTGAGTGCATTGGTGGCATGTTGAATCTGTGGCTAGTATGGAAAATAATGAATGAATGTCGAGGAATAATTAAACACTGTACACGAAAAGAGAGAGAAAAAGAAGGAAAAGGAGTCTAAGCAGCGTTTTCACTTCTCACCTTTTTTTTTCAAGTATGAGTGTGGGTGTGTGGGCGTATGTGAGCGTGAGGGTCAACTCGCGCTCCGCACAGACGAAATACATTGCAGACAGAGTTTGCGCCATACCTCCCGTAGTATCTCAGAAGGAAAGAGGCCCCAAATGACAGTGAAAAAGAAAACTAAAAATAAATGCGGAGGAAAGAGAAAAAAATAGTAACACCAAACCGAAAAAAAAAATGATAAAAGGGTGAAGGGACAGTACATCAATATGTGAGTCGTAGCGCGAGTTGGATAGGCATAGTGAGTCTATGCCTATCCATATGGAAGAGAGTGAGAGAGAGAGAATAAAAAGCAATGTTGCAAGAGAAACGAAACTAAAAAAAGGCCAATCAAACTTAAATAATTTTGGAGAGCGAAGAGAAAAAAAAAGGAAAATGAACTGGAGATGGCAGCAGCTGCTGCAACTGTTAACACCCACACTATTGGTGGACCAATGAGGTGGAGCCAGCATTGATGGTGTATTTTTTTTAGTCAAATATATACGTGTGTGTGTGTGTGTTTGTTTGGCAGAACATAATCGGCTCAGTCGAAAAAAACACGGTGACTGGTTTATTGTAGAGGATTAGAGCGTTTTTTTTCCTCTTTCTTCCTATTGTCCAGTTGAGGGTACATCATCGTTACTCTGAGCTTGCTACTCTACGTGCGTAAGACGGAAACACCACACTGTACCTTGTGTTCCGCATGAGGCTCACATAGGTTGTTTTTTTTGTCCAGGGGCTATAGGTTTGGCCTCTTCACTTTCCACCGTGACCGTGACAATTTGCAGTTCATGCAGGTTTCTACTAATGCTGATCTTTCAGTGTGCTACAATATATATATATATATATTTGGCATTTACTGTACGCGTGTTAGACTCCGTTCTATCTTTTTTGCTTCTTATAATGACATTTTGTTGTTGTTGTTGCCACTGTTGCTATGCAGCATGACATCTTGTTGAGCTCTCTTCATCTTATTATCTTTACATGTGCATTTTTGAGTTCGTTTGCCTATTTATTTATGTTTGCTATAACCATCGGGACTGCGATATCAATGAGGTTTGCTAGTTATTATTATTGATGGGCTCTATTCCGTCGTTCACCACAGCTACTCCTCGTTTTTTCCGTATTTTTCCTTTTGTATTGTTCTCATCTCAAGTGTGTAACGCAGCCAAATAGTTTCTCCCCCTCTTTTTTTCCCCCTCAGAGTGTGCATGCGTATATATATATATATATATATATATATACATTTTCGGCCGACTATATGCACCAGGAAGGAGAGGGGAGAGCGTGTATGGTGTAGATATGTATAAGTCAACAGTTCCTTTTTATGCGCTTTGTTCCTTTTTTTCCTTTCTATGTTTTGCTCAGAAATACTATTAACACAGAAAGAAAGACGGAGTTCAACATAATAATAATAAAGAAGAGACCACAACAGCGTTGCTGTCGACAGTAATGAAGTTATAAAAAATGTTTTTCTACGTAGTACTTGGAGCAGTTGGTACGAAATAGCGACTCAATTGGGTATCACATTATTGTATTTACTTTAGTGCTTGTGCTTGTCGTTTTTGGACGCGTGTGTGTGTGTGTAGTTGTGTGTCGGTATGTGATGCACGCCATTTGTATCCCGTCCGTTATCTCTGCTATTTATTCGTCTAACCATTGATTGCTCCGCACTCAGTGGTGCCATTACACACACACACACACACACACACACACACACAGGTTCAGAAGTAGGGGAATATGGCGCAGATGGAGTGGCACATCCAAGTAAATGTGTTTTTTTTTCTGAGAGCTCACCTGAGAGTGCGAAACTGTATTGTGCAGTTTCCCTCTTTGTACGTGCGTCCATGTGCGTTTATTTGATTGGTGCGGATTTTTTAATCCACAAGTCAGTTCACCTTGCAGATCTCGAACGATAAAAGGCAGTGCCAACCAATAAAACTATAATTATCTATTATTATTATTATTTATTTACTGAGTTTCTTCCCTTTCCCCCTTATTTCCCCCAACTTTCTCTCTTCTTCCTTTTTTTACCCTTCTGTTTGATACCGAACGGTGTGCTTTTGCAAACGGTATTCTCCAGTCGCAGTCTCCGCGAGCACACCGGCGCAGATCTATTCTATTCTCCCCCTCCACTCCCCATTTATCTCTCCTCTAACAAAGGAGTGAGAGAGGATGGGCGGGTGGGTGAGTGAGGGGGGAGGAGGGATAGAATGAGCAGTTACTTTGTGTGTATGTATGAAGGAAGGAGAGGGCATGGAGGGGTATGGTGGAAGTGGGGGTTATGAGCTAATATCGGCTGGCGGTATAAAGCCAGAGTCCCCACTCTCTCTCTCCCGCTCCCTCCCCTCCCTCTCCCTAACTGACAAAGCTGCTGAATTGCAGTGGATAGTTAGCGATGGGACGGACGCATCAGACGTCTTTGTGGAGAGACAACACCAAAAAAAAAGAGAAAAAAAGGCGTCTTGATTCATATATCGCAGTAAGAGCTTCAGAGCACCCAGTATCAGCAGAAGCAGCAAACAGAATAAACAGATAAACATCTACACGGATGACAGCAGGGAAGATGGGCTGAGCCTTGTGATACGTATATATGTGTGTTTGTGTGTGTGTGTGAGTGAGTGTGTGTTTCTTTTACCTAGTTCCGTTCGAAGCTCATATTTGGATTGTGTTGGCTTGCGCAGGTGCGCTTATTCATTTCTCCCCTTCCCCTTTATTTTATGGATGGCTGCGGTCCATATTTTTATTACACTGAATGTGGCAGGCATAAGTAACAATCAAAAACACACACATACACTGTTTCATGCATCAGACAACTGCTTACTTCTCGTTACTGCATTATGGCAGCCCCCTCTCTCCCCCTGCCCTTCAGGAGGTATGCAGCTAATAATCTCATGCTTTTCATTAATGGTGACTGTACTTCTCTGTATATTGTGTGGCCCTGCACAACTGTGAGCCGCGATAGATAGAGATATCGACACACACACACACACACACCCACACACATCGCGGATAAGGCGCGAGGCTGTGTGCTCCTTTTCTTATTTCTTCCTCCCCTCTTCTCCCTTTCAAGTGTACATGGGGGACCAGAGGCTGCTGGGGTTTGAGCAGCGGCTTGCGCTAGCGGAGGGGCGGGATGTGCGGTCGCACACTCTGCGAGGTCGCTCCGCCACGCTTCACACCCTTACGTCTTCATACAGGAATGGACTGTTGACCCAACGAGTGCCACCAACATCAGAGCATTCATACGACTCCATCGCCACATTGGTGAGCAAAGCTCAGGAGAGCGCTCTGCAAGGGTCTGACAATGCGCCTGAGATGGTGGAGACACTGGTGGGGGTGGCTGCGGCTTACTTGACCTCCCTCTCGGGTGTGGAGTGGCGATGGTCTACCGTCCTCGGCGAGGATGGCAAGGTCGTGAGGGGAGGGCACACGGTGCTGCAACGAGTACGCCTCCCTATTGTGTCCTCACCACCGGAAGATGGTGTGACATCAACTGTGATGGTGCTTGTTGCCCCAATGGTGCATGCACTCTGGGGGGCCGCTCTTTCCATTATCAACACTGTCGGGGGCGCACAAGTGGCGCGCCTCGACGTGCTCGCGTGCATGCTTGTGGAGTTGTCGCGGCTGACCCACGCTGAGACTGCGCATCCTGAATTAGCGCATGGCTATGGGACGCCACTACCATCCCCGCCCGAGAACACTCTCAAGTGCTATGCATTGCTCCATCTGATGCTATGGTGGCTCTCCACAATTGGTGACGCCCCTGCGTGCGCTGATGCAGCCACCCCCTTTGATGAGGTGCCCTCGCAATGGACACTGCTCCTCAACTGCGCTGCAGGTGTGCTCGCGGACGTGTTGGAGCTCATGTGCGTGCAGGAGGCGGCGGCCATAGAGGCTGCCCTGCGGGAACTGCTGTTTCATCCTTCACATGCCTCGGTGGAGGCGCAGTCGACATACCAGCTGCGTCTGGAAGCAGCGGTTGACAGTGGCGTTGGGAGACTTCGTGCGTGCCTTCCAGAGCGCTTATGCGACCAGGACTCCGCGGTGAGAAGCCCCCACAAAAGCGAGCACAGCAACGCGGTTACCGACGAGGTGGAGGATATTACCGTTACTGTGGAGGGTGCGTCCTCAGCTCCGTCGCCGACTGCACTCTCACCGCTGTATGAATCGGTCGCTGCACGCACGCTACGTCTTTCCCTGATGAATATTGCTGAGGAGGTCTTTGCTCAGGTTCAGTTGTTCGCCAACGAATACAGGGGTCACCACGTCACTGCCACTGATGGCTGGGAGGAAGAGGCCGAAAACGATGGCCAGGACGTGTTTACGGCGAGTGTTTCTCTCCAGTCGCATCATGCGCGTCTCCAGATTGCACTCTCGATACTGATTAAGAGATTTGGTAGCCAAATGGCATTGTCTGACCCAATCATGTGCTCATTGCGCCGCCTGTGAGGGACCACTACATTGATACGCAGCTTTTACTATTACTCATACATAACTCTCCAATGAAACCACAGGGAGCGACGATGTTTGGGTAAGAGGATTATGGAGGCCAGGAGGAGTGAGCAACTTCATCATGTGACATCATCTTGCTCAATATTGTTTATGTTTACCATTGCAGCACTACTGATTTAGCTGTCACGCACCCCCCACCCACCCCGCACCTTCAGCACACTCTTTCACTGCACTTCACTTCCCACCTCATTATTTTGTGTATTGGTCTCCTTCGTTTCCTCGTTTCCTTCCAGTGGTTATCCTTTGCTGTAGCTGCCCAGAAGGTGTGTGTGTGTGCTTGTCACTCGTTCCTGTAAGCTTCACCATCAGTGCAGAAGCGGACCGATGATTGCACCAGCCATCCCTGAGCGAGGAGCAGCGCGATTAGCAGGCCGTCCTCCGTCCGCCCCGGCACCTTCGAAGCTCTCTCCAGATGCGTTGCGCCGTGGTAGCGCTGCCCTGGATGCGCTCCCCGATATTGGCTGCGATCCCAACACCTTAGCGACCTCGCTTTGCTCTCTCCCGCTACCTCCTGTCGTGGTGACCCCACATCGACGATTAGCCTCAATGGGCTCGCAGCAGCCCATCGACAGTACGCCACGACAGTCCACCGCTGCGGTGGTCACTCCGCGACTGTCGCCGCCCTCTGCCACTGTTGGCCTGCGTGACGGCCTTACATCACCGATGTCCACGGTGCTACTGCAGAGTGACAGCTTCCCTGTCGCCGGCAGCCTCGCCCTCGCGCGCCGTCGGCGCCTCAGCAGGGACTTCTGTGCTCCAATCGGGGGTGGCGAGGATGCGGTCCTGCCGACGGTGTCCCCTGGCAAACTGAGTAATGTACAGCGAGTGGCTGCGCCAGTGGGCGAGGGCATCAACAGGGTGGCTTCCACCACGCGACCGCCACTGTCGTCTGAGAGATTGAATCCTGGTGCTGGCGATGACCCTTTTTGGTGATCCGCTGTGGCACTTGGCATTCATTTTCTTCGTTTTTTTTCTGAACTGGCGACTACATTCTCCAACGCAGCGATAGTAAGGGGGGAGGGAACAAATACAAACAATCGCAGTGCATGTTCATGAACGAGTAGCACTTACACCCCCCCCGCTTCTCTCTGGAGGTCTGCTCCTCCGCTCCTTCCTCCTGTTTTTCTAGTACCCTCCCCGCTCCCCCCTGTTGTGCAACTGTCGGAGGGATTATATATGTATCCACTTTATTGTTTTTGCTTCGCGCAGGCACAAGCATAGCAGCATAAGAGAAGCGAAACATAATAATATGAACATATGATCGTTTCTACCACAGTTTGAGGCCTATGGCTTTTCTTTTTTAAAGTATATATATTGTCCTGGAGGTACCCGACTGTGGGTTACTTACGTTTCTTTTTCTACTTTGAGGACGAAATCGCTCTCTTCCGCTTTCAGCTAACTGGATCCAATTGTTTTTGTGTTTTTTTTTCTCTCTGTTTGAAGGAGTTACGGCTCCTTTCATGTTTGAAATCTCAACGCTTTGTCCCTTGTATATCTTTTTTTTACATAGTTTACGCATCTGAGAGGAGAGAGGGCATTGTGGCGTTTCTATTTTGTGTGTGCGTGCTCTTACTGCTGATACTTTAGTGTGGGATGTGAAGTGCATTGGGATGTGCGCGGACGACTGCGGATATCTCCCTGACAAACAGCAAAGGTCAAATGCGTTGCTGTCTCCTTTCCATTATTATTTAACTTTCCAGTCCTTATGTAATCTCAACAAATGAAGTAATAATGAAAGCACACGCGCAGCAGGAGACCCAACCACCTATCATGTCGCTTCCCCTCGTTTCGCTCCTGTACACATGGACCTTTTGCTCAGTTATATATTCTTTTGAGAGGTGTGATCAAATGGATGTTCTTATATTTTAGTTGATTTTTTTGCATTAATGCAATCATATGGAGCATCTTTTACTTTCTCTCTCTTCAGTCTCGATTTTCTTACCGGAGAGTAGACATTGGCATGATGTCGTTGTCGAAAAATGCTGGTGCTCGCAAGATACTATATATACATATATATATCCTTTCTAACAGTCGATTCAAGAGACAGTCACCACGCATGCACACGTAGATGAGTCAAACGGCCCCCAGTTCTCGTCTTTGCGTTGCAGTATCTACCTCTATACCACCTCTGTGTTCTCCCTCTCTCAGCTTCTCAGCCTTTTTCCTCTTCGTTGCTCAGTTCAATTGGTCACCACAGCTCACCGAAGCGAATAGATATCAAAGAGGACGTCACCTTTTTATTTTGGCATATCCGTCGTTGTCTCTCTGAACCGAAGGTCAAACAGTGATTTCCGACGCAATCACACTCACACAACACGCATAAACACGGTCACTTGTGACCCTCCTTCTCATCTCACTCACACCCCTCTTGTGCATCTCTTGCTAGGAGCACCGCCTTTTCGTCCGCTAAAAAAAATGGGAGATACGGAAGCAAAGTTCGATTTTAGTGAGGGCGTCGGTACCCCTTTGGGGGAATTGCCGTGCTTCACGACCGTTGGGACACGTGGGCAGGCTGCGAAGGCATTAGAGACTGCGCTGGAGCCACTGCACCGCGCTGCGTATGGACGACCCGGGGTTATATTTGAGCGTAGAATGGCATTGAGAGATTTCAAGGGGTTCCCTCCCTCCATGGCCGATGATGTCGCCGAGCGCATGCAGCGGCTCGGCAAGGCGAGGCTGCGGGAGATGGTGCTGGCACTGGGGATGTCCGTGCATGTCTCACAGACTCTCGATGTGGTGGCTGCGGGTGTGGCCGCATTTCTGATGGCCCCTAAGGATGAGGGCAAGATCAAGGACCCCTCGAAGGCGGTAAAGCGGCCCAGGGCTGCATTGAAACGCACCGTCAGCAGCTCCGCCGCGTCGGCGGACAGGGCAAGCGCGGGCGATGGCGAGGGCGAGGAGGCGGCGAAGGCACCTCCTCTGAAGCGTAAGGCAAAGTTAGAGGCCTCCTCGTCCAGTGCAAAGGGCGCCATCGAACCCTCTGACGATGCTGTGCGTGTGCTTGTGTACCGACGCGTGTTGCTGATGTCTCCGCAACAGCGGGCGTCGCTCGGCGTTAAGGCCCTTCGCACAGAGTTAGAGAGCCACCTGAACCTTCCCGATGGGTCATTGAAGAACCGGAAGGATGTGATCGCTGAAACGGCATCGGACTGCGTGAAGGCACTGATTGAGGCGGAGGAGCGTGCTATCGCTTTAATGCACGCCCCTGCTTCCGTGGTGGAGGCCAGCCCGGTTCCTGCTGTTGTGACTGCTGCTGCTGTTACTCCCGCGCCTGTGTGCGCAGCGGCAGTGAGTGTTCCTGTGAGTGCGGTCGAACCCACAGAGCAGGCGCATGACTGTACCGCTGCTGGGTCCACTGCGCAGGAGTGAGCTACCTTCGATGGTGGCGTTAGGGCAGACTGGCGCGAGCACAATTTTTTTCTCTTTCCCCATGCAAACACAATGACACACATCGGTGAAAGGGATGGAGTAGGAGAGAAAGAGGTGAGGTGATGAGGTGGTGTCACAGGTGTTACTCAACCAACCCAGCATACAGCGTCAGTACGAAGCCTGTATAGAGAACGACTAAGAGTGTAGGAGTGGGAGAGGGAGTTGGGTGTCTGCAGATATCACACGTAAACAAAGATCCAATGCAAACAACAAGCTGTGCTTCGACAAAAAAATATGCTAGTAGGCAGATACATCCACACATATATACACACACAAAGTAACGGGAGTGGCGAGCGGAAGCCGCTCGGATTGGCATCGTGAGACTGTTTTGCGAGCGTCAAGCGCGGGTGCACGTGCGTCTCCGTATTCCACTCCTGACACCCAGAATTGATGTGCATCTACTGGTTTCTTCACATTTTCTCTTTTTTTGCCTAACTAATTTGTTCCCGCTGCATATACACACACACAAATACACGCAACCGCGTCCAAACACATTTCTTATTTTCATTTTTCCTCTTCACTACATACAGTCGTAGTCAATTATGCAGATCTTCGTCAAGACCGCCGCTGGCAAGACGCTCGCCGTCCGCGTCTCCGCTGAGGAGACCGTGGCCTCCCTCAAGGCCAAGGCCAACGTGACCGAGGGCTCCCTCTTCTTCGCTGGCGCCTGCCTCGAGGAGTCGCAGCCTCTCGCTGCGTACGCGCTCGAGAAGGAGTCCACCATCCAGGTGGTGGTCCCCGTCGAGGGCGGTAAGGGGAAGAAGAAGAAGAAACGCATCTTCACCAAGCCCAAGAAGCCCACTCACCGCCACAAGGTCGAGAAGATGCGTGCGCTCAAGTACTTCAAGGTGACCGAGAACGACGACGGGTCCTACAAGGTGGAGCGCACTCGCCAGGAGTGCCCGCACCCCCAGTGCGGCGCCGGCGTCTTCATGGCCCAGCACAAGGACCGCCAGTACTGCGGCAAGTGCCACCTCACCTACAAGTCCGAGGGCAAGAAGTAACACAGCAGTGATGGAGAGCGGTCTGCGTCTCCTCTGCGCTGCTGCCACTGTGTGTTTGCTATTCTCTGCAGGGCTCACACTGCGTGGACGACTAGGAATATCACTTCTCTTTTTATTCTTTATTTAAAAATATATCTAAAACAAACACACACCCATTCCCTAAAATAATGTGATCGGACACACTCGTTCTTACCCCTCCCCCTCCGCTCCCCTGTCCTCCATCACACACGCATACGGAGACATACATGGGCTACCCTACAGTGTTGTGCATCATGGGCACGCACCGCATCGCCTTCTGGTCGGATCAGTGCGCCACAGAGGGGGGGGGGGCGGAGGTAACTCTACGAAGTGTCGTGATCTGCAGTCTTCATCGATCCTCATCGTCCCTGCTTCACGCATGCACACTCTTTCTCTCTGATCGATCCGCTTTTTTGTTTTTACTCACATCCACGCATATCTATGTATCTATCTATCTATCTATCTATCTATATATATATGTATAATGATCGTTTAGGTGGCCAATACTGCATTGAGGTTCTCACCTGTGCAGGGCGTGTGCTCATTCGACGCGCTTACTCTCCTAATTGACACTGCCGAGACGGGTGAGGAAGGGGGCGGGACTTCACTCCACCGTTGCTGCCCAGCTGCAACGGCCACATTTTTGGCTGAGGAGAGTCGTCATTTGGTCTCAGCGCGTCCGCATGAACGCGGACACGTACCTTTTACTCAGCACCGTCCTGGCGGACTGTCCCTGCGTGGACAGCAGCCTCTCCATCGCCACTGATACCACACCGTTTGCCTTGCACGCCATCGCGCATCAGTGCCACTATGTGATTCACATGCTGTCGCTTGTGCGGGGCCTCCTGTACGACGACTCTTCGGCCTACACGGCGGTGGTGCAGAGACTGGCCGAGTTACAAACGCTACTGCACGACCTGAAGCTCGGGAGAGCGGTACTGTCGTCGGCGGGTGACAGTGACAACGCTCAGGATGTGGGCAGCGCCGTCAACCCCCCGTCCTCATCCCGGCCATTCTCATCGTCGGCGTCGGCACTGCGCAGTGGCGCTATCGCACACGTGGGCACCATCCCACCTCGCGTTGTCACCTACTCGGCCCACGCGGCTGTGGCTGCGCTGCCGCCTGTGACACCAGCCTCAACGCTGGACATGCGCGTGACGGTGCTTGGCGGCGGCTCCGTCTCTCGCAGGCTACTGCGCGCGCTGATCGACGAGCACCCCAATTTGATACACCCGAGCCGCATCAGCGTTGTTACCAGACAGCCAGAGCAGCTGAACGTGTTTGCCTCCAGTGGGGTCAGATGTTTCACAAGGTCGCACGGCAGCCCGGCGATCACCAACTGTGATGTGCTGGTTTTGGCTGTACAGCCGGCACAGGTTGCGGATGTGGTGAAGGAGCAGTTCGCTGAGCGCCCACAGGGCATCGCAGAGCTTCACCCGCCAGCGAAGCTGAGCAGATCTGCTGTTGTGCTCTCGTGCGTGTCTGGGCTGCCGCGCGCGAAGTTGGCGGCGATGCTGAAACATGAGGAGCAGCTTATCGTTTGTACCGGTGTCCCCGCGTACACCCAGCTGCCGAGCATTGCGGCACGGCATCAAGAGGCCGTGGTGGAGTGCACACAACTGCGGGCACAGCGCATGGCTGATCACGATTCCTTTCTGCAGCTGGCGGTGGAGGAGGCGGAGGGCGTGGTGATGAATAAGACTGCTGCCGTACTGGCGGAGCTGCAGGTGCGGGAGGCAGCGAGCAAGTCCGCGCACCTCCCCGAGGATGTTGTGCGCCGTGCCGCCATGCGAGCTGCGGGGAACGTGGTTGCCAGCCGATACACAGTGCCATCCATTGCAGCTACTATTTTGGAAAAAGCACCGCCAAGTAACGCTTTCCTCTGTGATGTGTGGCTGGCGCTTCAGCGATACGGCGCGCGGGAGCTGGGGCACGGCGCATCCACTGGCGGAAAAGGAGGAAGGGGCCCGTCACCGGAGGCGGGAACGATGCGTGCGCACGCGGAGGATTTCTCAGTGGCCGCGGCGGAGGGGCCGTTGCTCACCACATCATTTGCAATGTTCCCAACTTCTGTGCACGCGGCGGTCGCCCTCACAACGCTGCAGCGACACGGTGCGCCGGGCCTCTCACCACGACTGAGGGGCCAACAGTCCGCGGACGATACCGCTACCTCAGGGGCCTCCGTCGGTGAGGAGACAGCGCCATCGCCCAGAGACTTTCACGGAAGAGCACCCCTAACTTCTGTGGCGGAGGTGGTGGCCACGGTGATGCGCAGGCTCCCTTGCGTGTACGACTCTCAGGAGTCACTCTTGGGTGCCTTGCAGAGCCGCTACGTGGACATCACTGGCGCCTTGCATGCGACGGACGCCGGCGCCAGCGAGGTCGAGGAGTGAGTGTGCGTGTGTATAAGGTTGTATGCCGTCATCGAGCTTCCTCTGCGGGCACCTCTCACTGTCCATTCCGTCCACCCACTTCAGCAATTCCAACAGAAAATTAAAAGAGCGGGTCTCACATGCAACCAATCTCTTGTTTACGGATGTACATTACGCGAATTTTTCGTTGTTGTTGCTCAAGTGTTCCTTGAGTGATCATTACGCCCAGCTGAAAATGACAGTACGGATGTGTGTGTGCGTGTGGCAGCCTTACATTGCGTGTCTTCTTGGAGTAAATGAGCATCTGCACCAGTAGGCGAGACCATCAATTGTGCTCATGATTCTTCCCCCCCCCCCCCCAACACGCCATCCCTCTCTCTCATCTCCCAAAGACAGTGCTTAGCTAACTTCTCAGACACACACACACACACATAGTGTTAGGGCAGATGTCGTCACTTGAGCGATGTGCTGAGCGCTTGCTGCAGCATAAAGCTACACAGAACAGCACTCACGAGCGCTTGGAGATGCAGGTGCAGGAGTTGGAGCGTGCCCGGCGCGCGGTCTTCTTCTCCCTGAAGCGCTCAGTGGCCGACGTATCGCGGCGCCGTCAGGATGTGACGGAGCTGCGCGAGGGAGGCCGGCGACTCGACGAGCAGCTCACTCACAACAAACTGCAGCACCGCGCACTGGTCATCGGCCTCGCTGAGGAGTCCAGGAAGAGCACGCTGACTGGAAAGCGCCTGGAGGCCGCACGAGAGGCGTGGACGGGTCAGCCCACTCGCATTTCGCAGATCATGCGGGCTTTGCAAGAGCGGACCGTCCTGCTGACAGAAGCGACCGAGCTCACTACAATCCTTGTTGACACCGAGCGGGTGGTGAGGTGTGTACGCCGCGCGGAAGCTCTCCGCAAGGCAAGCTCCCTCTGTCTTGTCGCCCAAACGTCACTTCATGCAGCCTGTGACTCTGCTGTCACGCAGTTCCTCACGAGTGCAGAGAGCATAGCCGCGCATACCCGTCAAGTGTGCGCGGATGCCTCAGAGACCCGCTCACACCTCAGCAAAGAACTGGAAAACGCTATTTTCAGTGAGTATGCATACACCGCTACAGTGAGCCTTCACTGCATTTTCATTGAGCACCTGCAGGCACGTTCATCATCGCTGGCCTGCGCGTTGTCGTGGGCTGGAGGGATGATTAGCGATGCTGAGGAATGTCTAAACCTTGCGCGAGAGCGCCAGAAGAGCAGACTTGCCATATTGGCGGAAACCGAAGAACAGCTGCATCTGCAGCAGGCCGTTGCCATCGCGGAAGCAGGGGAGCAGGCGGAGGAATGCAAGTGGCTGACGAGCCGGATTGCGGAGACTCACAAGGCTGTGACTGATACGCGGGAGAAGCTACAGCGCAGTACGGAGGAAAGCAGCAGTGTGCGCATCACAACAAGGGAGCTGGGGCCCCGCCTCAGCGCGCTCCTCCAACTGGCCACACTCCTGCAGTTCATTCAACGCAGGCGGGATCGTGGGCGACACCTGAGAGAGCAGGCACAGACGCAGAAGCTGAGCGAGGTGGCGGCGCTGCGCGAGCGTCACGACGCTCGGCTGGCACACCTGCAGTCGGAGAGGCTCCGTGCTCGCCGTATAGAACTCTTGGCAACTCTCTCCGCCGAGGAGAGCCTGACCCGCCGGGCAACCTGTGTTAACGAGGCCAAGGGCTTTGCCCTGATCACTGCCGGCTTCGCGAGCGGCCGCTCGGAGCGGGCAGTGGATCGAAAAGGCAGAGCCACGCCAGCGACGGTGGCGGCGGCTGCGCGTGCGACTCGGCGCACGGCAAGGTGTGGGGAGGGGAAACGCACAAGAACTGGGGCGCGAACCGATGCGGTGCCAGCTCGGACAGTGGCGGATGAGATTGGACTGACACTTGGACGCAGGACGTATCCGTCCACACGTGCACCCACCCGGCGCCCCACGAGTGAGAAAAGAAGGGCCACTGCGCAGCCGTGGCTCACCCAATCGTCGTCTCTCCAGTCGTACCTTCAAGGACCATCCTCACGCCACGGCGCCACTCCCACTGGTGTGTCGCCCGTCAGCGCCATGGATGCGCCGGTAATATATGCGGCAGCTGAGCCTGCACCAGCAGCCTCTGTCCATACAAACCCCCGAACTGAGCGTGGACATGGTGGGCCACGTGGTTCGGCGCTGCAGCCGAGGGACACGAACCTCTCTGGCCGCCACGCGCCACAGAAGCTGATCACTGCGCTGGGTGACGACAGCGATGACAGCGGCGCCCTACACTCGCCCCCTCCGCGGCCCCCTGTGCTTGTGGACACTGGCGGGGTCACGTCACAGCTACAGCGCCGGTGCCCGCAGCCACCTCTCCCGCGAACAGGAGGGGCGGCTGTGAAACCTACCGCTGTCACTTTGCTCTCACACAGATACGTGGCCACCGCAGACGCTGGTGACGATCTTTTTGCAGATGTGTTTTCCATTTAACGTGCAGCGTCATCACTACACTAATACACACTTCACAGGCGCCTTTTGTGTTTCCCTTTCTTTGTTGGTGCTTTGTGTATGTGCGACGGTCTATACGATCACTGAGTGTTTCTTGTTCCTCCCCTCCCCTATTACCCCCCTCCTCTTCCTCTTCTCCTTTTACACTTCTTCTTGTGCTATGCATTGATGTCGTGGGAGTCGTCTGCTTATTATTTTTTCTCTTCCTCTTTTGTGTGCACCCCCGTTAGGCAGCGTACGCCAGCAACGTGAACATGAACCACACATGATTCACCGTACGCTACCTATTGCAGCGCGGTGCTATATATTTCTTGACTTTTTAATATCAATGCATCTTTGTACATGCGTGCGTGAGCGATCTCAAGGTGAAGGGGGGATCGACAACGAAGTGATGGGAGGTCAGCCGACGTTGTGCGGTATCGCGAGTGCATTTGCTGTGTTTTTCTCCTCAGTTTTGTGTTTCTTTCTACTCCTTGCAAACATAGCTACTGGCAGCGCACAGTTTCATGCCATCGACTGCTGCAATCGTCTTATTTGACGAGCAACCTGCTTTCACTTCATTTCTCTCTTCAGATATTGACACCTCTTCTCCTACTTGCTTCGTCTCTTTTCACTCTCTCTCTTACATATATTTCATCTTGTCTAGTTCACACAACTGGCGCAGTGTCGAGTGCGTACACGCTTGTGCTACAACTACTGATCTAGCCGTAGTGTACTTTCACGTATCTTGTCGCTCGTGTGTGTGTGTGTGCGTGGTGTGGTGCGTGGCGGATCAGCAACAGTGAGGCCGCAGATAGATAATTATCAAAGAGAATTCATAGCAAGGGAGGGAGAGGGGGTGGGGTGGGGTGATTTATAGGTACACGAGTGGGATCACGCAGCGATAGGCCCCTCCGGACACTCACAGACCTGGCTGCTCCATCCCTTTCTTTTTGGTGTGTGTGTGTTTTTTTTTACGCACACAGTCTTTTTCTCTCTATTAGCTATACCTCCTTCTTGCTCTAGGTAACCCCCCACCCCACCCCACCCCAACCTCTTAGTTCTTTGTCAGTTTGCGACTGTACGGGGTGACGTCATCTCCATTCTCAACCTTTATATATATATATATACATTTGTTCTCGAGGGAGAGTCCACTGGCGTGTTTGCTGTCTTATTATTATTATTATTATTGTTTTGCACAGGTTTTTGTTTGCCATTCTATAGAACTTTTGTATATATATATAATTTCGACGAACGCAACCCACCACACGTTCGGGCACGCTGAGTGCCTGTGCGTGTGTGCATACTGCTCCACCTGTTCTTCTATATTTAGTGCTCTTACTAGGTTAATTCCCCCCTTTATAGTACTGTTCACACATACACGCACACACATTTATATATATATTTATATTGCAGCGTAGCCCCGAATATTTATTATTACTATTAGTTTTTATTATTCCTTCCCACCCCTCGCTTCTCTCCCTCTCTCTGTAGAGGGCAAATAACACAGAACGATAACACAGGCACAGCAACATACACACTCCCCCGCCGGTGCTAGCAAGGAGAGAAAACAAGAAGAGAGGATAGCACAGAATAAATACACTGATATATATATAGAGAGGGTGAGAAGGTGTGCGATAGCATAGGCACCTTCCCTCCCACACACTCCAAGGTTTCTGTCTTCCTCTCCTCCTCCCTTTTTTTCCTCTGCATTCGCCACTGTTTTTTTTTCTATATTCAGCTCGTTCATTGTCTTTACTCACAATCGCTATGAGCTTTAGCCCCACCACGCCCTCCATATCGAGACGTGTAATTGGCCCCTCGCAACGGCAGAGCACCTGCGCCGTCCCTCTCACGGTGCCTTCAGCTACTAACCCCGCAGCCGCCGGTCCAGCGTCCGGCCGCACAGCGCGTGGCCGCCGTAACGATGTATCCGGCCAGCTGGAGACCCTCCCCGACTATCCATTAGCGACGAGCTCGAACGCGCTGCGGGATAAGGCGATCCAGCGCCAGCTGATGAGCCCACCGACAAGACCGGTCGACGGTGGGGCGCGGGGACCCGTGCGAAACTCGTCGATTCTGCTGGGTGGCTATGGAGGACCCGCTCATCAGGGGCACGGACATCGCAGTAACGCTTCTAGCACGAACGACTGTGTCCTCATCGACGACGAGGATGACGACATTTCCACCGCTCCGATGCACTCGGGCCTGTCGTCGGGCCCGCTCCTCTCGCGATCGGTGGCGGGGAGCAGTAGTGGCAATCTGTGCAGCAGCGCAGGTGTTCCCAGCGCACTGCAGAGTGCAAAGAAGCTGCCGGCCCCGCCGCTGACTGGCCTGGGTACCCACTTGCGTCGCTCGACGCACACAAAAGACGCGCAGACGCCTGGGGCCTTCCACATTGGATCTATTCTGATCACCGGGGGCGCAACCGCCGGTACTCCGCTACATGAGTCTGGGACGCACGCCACCACCGCAGGCGCGAGTACTGGGAGTGGCGGAGCCCGCAAACGATGGAGCGGTGCGAAATTTAATGTTAGCAACTTAGATACCTCGTGCATAGACTCCAGCGACGGCCCGCACAGCAGTAACTCCAGCCCCTCTGTGGCCCTGCACAAGGCGAAGGTGCACACCACCGCTACGACCGACACCGGCTCCAACATGGTGACACCATCGACAGACAGTCTCGCGCACAGTAGCAGCAACGCGATGGGCGAGTATCTCCCGCGGTCCCGCAGCCTCCACGTTAATTTTTCCTACAAGGCACTGATCGGCAAGGGCAGCTACGGCCACGTGTATCAAGCAATGGACCGAGACACGAACCGCATCATTGCAGTGAAGGAGATATCCCTTGGAAGCGGTAGTGTTGGTGGCAGCGGTGGCAGCGCGGATGGCGGCGGTGGCGGCGGGAAGAACTCTTTGCAGTTTCAGAAGCGGTTAGCGAGTGTGCGGAAGGAGTTGGCCGTACTGAAACAGCTGGATCATCCGAACATTGTCAAGTACCTTGGAGAGGATTGTGAAGTGGACTGCCTGCGGATATACATGGAATATGTTGGTGGTGGCAGCGTGAGCTCGCTGTTGCGGAAGTTTGTCAAGATGGATGAAAAGCAGACCTCCACCTTCACCTACCAAATTCTCAATGGGCTCGTGTATCTGCATTCCAAGGGTATCATCCACCGTGACCTCAAGGGCGACAACCTGTTGGTGGACACCAACGGATCCCTGAAGCTTGCGGACTTTGGCACTGCCAAGGACATGTCAGTCGCTGGCACGACCACACACGCGGTGGTGGGCACGGCGTACTTCTTAGCACCCGAGGCTGTGAGCGCAGACGCGCAAGTGGACGAGAAGGTCGATATATGGGCACTGGGCTGCTGCATTATTGAGATGCTCACAGGCAGCCCCCCATTGTCCCACATCAAGAACCACTTCACAGTCATGATGACGCTCACGAATTTAGAGGGGGAGATTGCGGATCAGTACATCCCAAAGGATAATGAGTGGTCGCCAGATGCACTTGACATTATCCACAGGTGTCTCCGCCGTAACCCGAAGGAGCGGCCGACCGCACGGGAGCTGCTCTCTCATCGTTGGATCACCAAGTACAGTGATCTCATTGTCGACTATGGGCCGGTTTCTTACACGGTCCTCACCAACGGTTTTCAGGCAGTGCCCGCTCGTCATACAGACTCCCTCCCACAGGAAGGGCAGCAGCGGTCCCAGCGCAAAGATCGCAAGGCCAAGAAGGAGAAGCAGCGCGAGAAGCGGGACAAGTCAAATGATGCACCGTCACGTACGAGTAGTAGTGTCACGCGCGGTGACCGTGACGGCGTTGGTAGCAGTTGCGTGATGAGCGACGGCACCTGTGAGGGGCGCACCCCCTATCTCACCCCGCCGCGCAAGGAGAAGAGCCGCAGTAGTATATGCAGGCGCACTCTGACCGACCGCAATCTGCTCACTTCCCCTCACTACGGCTACAGTCTTCCATTATCCCCACAGAGCAGTCACAGCGGCTTCGGCCCCCGCGACGACGGAGACACACGAATGTCGGCCTCCTTTCTGCCTTCTCTCCCGCTGGTCATGCGATCCCAAAGTGCCATTGGCGCTGGGGAGCGCACACCTCGGGGAAAGCTGCAATCTAACTTCCTCACCAGTCCAACCGATCCATCAGGGATGCCCAGGCGCTGATGGACTGCTGATGGCGCTTGCCTCCCCCTTGTCGTGATTTCAGTAGCAGCAGCAGCTGCAGGCGCAGTTGCCAAAGTAATTGGCATTGGTTATGTTGGTGCGCGTGTGCATGATATACAGTACATGCAGGCGCTACATACACACTTTACAACCGCTCGAGTTCAATGAAACGTGACGCTCTTTTGTAATCCACACACACATATATATATATATATATATGATTAGTTGCAAGTTTTATATTGATTCCACTTCGAACTGTTTTTGATTGTTGGTAGTTTTCTTTTCTGTAGTTTCGTGTTTTCCTCCCCTCCCTCTTTTCCATCGTTGTGTCAGAGTTGAAGTGCTAATATATCGATGGCGAATCTCATGCGGTGTTTTCTTTTTCACAAGCACACACACACACACACACACATGTAACCATTACGATGAAGGATGAGCTTTTATATTTAATAATGTGAATGTAAGAGGCACTGACGTGTTGTGTGTATGTATGTGCGTGCGTGTGCGCGTGTGAATCTCTGCAGCTACATGGGTATATATACTGGAGAGCGGGTGCAAAGGGAGTAGGTGTGTGATCACTGAAAAGCAAAACCCTTTTAAAAAGCCGAAGCAACGTTTCTTCATGAACCATTAACGGTTAGGTGCTCGCATTCAAATAAAACATATATATATATATATATATATATATATATGCTGTTGCGACCCTGGCTTCCTCCCTTCTGGTATATAAGTCATCGTAGCTGCAATCACACGCGGTAAGAAAGAAACACCATATCCAGCTAGTTGTATATATATATATGTATATGTGTTTGCCATATATGTATCTGTAGTTTTATTCGGGTGCGAGTATAAGTCGGAACAATCCGCTAATCCTGTTGAGGCTCCATCGTTTGCCACAGCCGCACGATACCATTTATGGGTATATAATTACCATCAACAGCCAAAGTAACAGAAAAAAAAGATATACATAATAAAAGAACATGCAGCAACATAAAGCGTGGGGTAATGCATTTTGCTGTTTAGCAAACGAACGGTGATGCAGTACACGGGGATGGTGGCGCGTGTAAGAAGGGAGAGAGGAAGGCGTGCGAGAATGACTCACATATATATTTAGCATTAAACATAGTCTGTGATCGCGTACACTAATGCGTGTGCCACGGACATCGTTGGTAATGACATTAAGTTGGCGTAGGGTCCTCTTCTTCCTTTCCCCCCTTTGTTTAGTTTTTTACAGCACCAACCTTGCTGTGTTTATTACTGTCAGGTGCTCCACGGTCGTTGTCATTCGACCACCCTTCCCTACCTTCTCCCTCTCCTCCCGTCCCCCTCCACTTCACATGTACCCACCGATACATCGTCAATCAAGCACCTATACCCCCCTTCCCTCCTCCACCATAGCACACATTAAAACGTCTGAACAGCAACAACAACTACTACGAAAAGTGTGCATGGTGAATCATAAATGGGGAGCAGAAGGTTATATTGCTATAACATAATGAGCTGGCTGCTATGTTTGTTTTCTTCTTGGTTTGGCATTGCTGATATGGTTATTATTTATTATTATTATTTTTTACGTGTGCGCGCGCGTGTGTGCAGTCACTGTCGTTGGTGTTTGTCTTGTGTGGCGTATCAAGAGAGTTGAGCAGACAATACAAGAGGCAACCTCTCGGTTGTGTACACGAAGTTTCTGATCTCTCACTCTTTCTCAAAAGACACGAAAAGTCTCCCTCCCTCTCTCTCTATATATGCACATATGTATTTTTTTTCTACTTCTTATCATCGTTTCACGCTCTTTTGCACTGCTGTGCTGCGCTATAGCGTGTCCTCCCACCTGTAGCGTCCTCGCTCTCTGCACTGTTTCTTTGGAGTAGAGACTTTTTTTTTCACGAGTACACATGTCCTCTCCTTCTTCACTCTCACTCCCCCCCACCCACTATTTCTCCCCCCTTTCATCCTTCCTCCTGTTGTGTGTTACGGAGGCAGTTTATTACAATGAACCTCAGTAAAGTCAAATGTGTGGTCACATACACACACACATAGCACGACATAACGTAACATGCGCTAGTATATATATATGCGTATTTTACAAATGGCCACTTCTGAGTCATCATCCCCCCCGCTCTCTTAATCTCTTGTGAATGCACTGCATGCCTCACCTCATTTCCTCCTGTGCGTTCTCTATGGTCTACACAGCATAGTCGTAGCAGAGTTGTATTCGTCCGCCGCCACAGGGCCTGCGCGATTGTGTGGGGGTCTCGCATGCGAGAGGTCAGAGGCCAGCCCTCTTTCTTTGTTCTTTCAATGTATGACCCATCCCAGCCAAATGTTTACCGCACCATAAAATACGATGCGTACTGTCAGAAGCGGCAGCGACAAGAGACGGCGGCACGTCTTGCAGAGGATCAGCTGAAAGCCTCTCCAAACTACATGGCTGACGCACTCTCTGCTCTTTCCCCATCACCGAACATGTCCCCAGCCGCATCGTCAGAAACGACGACGTTCCCATTGTCACCTCTAAATGTCGCGGCGGAGGAGCTCCACCGCCTGCGTGTACAGCGCAGCGCAGAGATGGGAGTTCAGCGTGCAGTGGGTCTGCAACGCGAGGACGTCGAGGTTCAACACAAGAAGCGCAAACTTGAGGGCGCCGACGTGAAGAGCAAAATCAGCTCACTTCTTGGGAAAATGCGTGACGCGAAAACGGGAAGCGCGAATGCGGCAGCTCTCTCTCCCGATGCACCCGCACCGGATACGTCAGCGCTGCTCTTCAGCGGCGGAGGTGGGGGTGGCGGCGGCGTTGCTCAGCCACCGGCTGTCACTGCCGCCCCGCTCACGTTCGCGCTATCGTCTATGGCTGCTGGCGGCTATGTGATGAGGGAGGCCGCAGGGCCAACGTCCAGGAAGCTGAAAGGCTCCCCGAGCTCCACCTTACTGATCCGGTTCCTGAGTGCAGGTGTGCTTGCGGAGGGGCAGTACCAGGGGGATATCAGCGCTCTGGCGGCCTCAGATGTAGCTGTAGGTGCCCTCTCAGAGGAGGTTCGGGCTGCCTGTGGCCGTCACGGCGTCGTACGAGGCGTCCGCATTTACGCACTGTCCGAAGCCGATGAAGCCGCCGTGGTGGAAGCAATGCGTGTCGCCTCGCCAGGGACTGTGGGTACTGCAGTGGCAGATCAGCTCCGTCGAGAGAGAGTGCGCGTGTTGGTGCGGTTCAACACCGTTGCGGATGCCTTCAAGGCGGCGGAGGAGATGCAGCGCAGCGCACCGCTTTGGGATGTGACCTTCTTCTCCACCAGTTTGTTTGATGCTGGCAGTGCCGGACCCTCACCAGGGGAGGCACTCTGCGATTGTGTGTAGACTGTGTCCCTCTCTTCTCCTCCTCTCCGATCTCTTGAATACATAATGCGCTACTGATGCTCGAAATTTAAGATCAATCAAGTATGTGCGACGTGGGTACACGGGGCCTCAACGCCCAGTCATCACTGTTGTTGTCTCCGCGCGCTCTCCCCATCCACCACTCAGAATGAGAATCATTAGTGAGCCTCTTTCCCCCTTTCTTGTCTGTGTCCTTGCGATCTCATTGTGTGCGTGCTGCTGTCAGATCACATTAAAGCACACTACGAGCGAGTGCTCAAGCTTCTAATTCACATTTTATTATTGGTTCATAGATACAATTACATAAATACCATTCTTCCGTTCTAATGGCGTGCACCCCTGTTCTTGCTCTCCAGGACCCCGAGCTGGCTGACATGTTGCAGCTGGAGATGGCGCGGCAGTACCGAGGTCTGGAGATGATTGCTTCGGAAAACTTGACATCAGCGGCAGTGCTGGAGTGTCTCGGGTCCGCACTCACCAACAAGTATGCAGAGGGCGAGGTGGGCAGCCGGTATTATGGCGGCACACAGTACGTGGATATGGTGGAGGCCCTCGCCAAGCAGCGCGCCCTACAGGCATTCGGGCTGGACCCGGAGGAGTGGGGGGTGAATGTGCAACCCTACAGCGGGTCGCCAGCCAACTTTGCGGTGTACACGGCCCTGGTGGAGCCGCACAGCCGCATCATGGGCCTGGACCTGCCCAGTGGTGGCCACCTCACACACGGCTTCTACACAGCAAAGAAGAAAATCAGCGCGACGTCCATCTACTTTGAGTCGTTTCCGTATAAAGTCAACGAGGAGGGCTACATCAACTACGACGAGCTGGAGAAGACGGCGGAGGTGTACCGGCCCCGCATCATTGTTTTGGGGGCCTCCGCCTACGCGCGCGAGTACGAGTACGAGCGTGTGAGGGCAATCGCTGACAACGTCGGGTGCTATCTTTTCATGGACATGGCACACACAGCAGGCCTCATTGCGGGTGGTGTTCTCAGGTCGCCTTTTGACTTTGCCGATATCGTGACCACGACAACGCACAAGTCGCTCCGCGGCCCTCGCGCTGGCATGATCTTCTTCCGCAAGAAGGACCGCCAGGGTGGCGCGACCGACTTTGAAGGACGCATCAATCAGGCGGTGTTTCCAGGACTGCAGGGCGGCCCACACATGCACCAGATCGCCGCCATTGCCACACAGATGCGAGAGGTATGCAGCCCAGAGTGGAAGCTCTACGCACAGCAGGTCCAGGCAAACGCCAAGGCACTGGCCTCCGAGTTGATCGCGCGGGGCCACGTGCTCATCTCCGGCGGGACCGACAATCATCTTCTGTTGTGGAATGTGCGTGTTCTTGGCCTCACAGGCAGTAAGGTGGAGAAGCTCTTTGACGCCATCTGCATCTCCTCCAACAAGAATACGATTCCTGGAGATAAGTCAGCGTTTGCCCCTGGAGGCGTGCGGCTCGGCACCTGCGCCCTCACCAGCCGCAAGATGAAGGAGGCAGACATGGGCGTCGTGGCGGGCTTCCTTGATCGCGGCGCGAAGCTGTGCAGTGAAATTCAGAAGGCCACTGGCTCCACAAAGTTAAAGGATTTTACTGACGCCCTCGTCGGCAATGCGGAGGTGGAGGCGCTGCGCCAAGAGGTTGAAACATTCTCCGTGGGCTTCCCCATGCCGAGCTTTGACGCCAACCTCATCAAGTACAAGAATGGTTTGCCATCCAGCAAATAGAATGCAAAGGTGTGAGGGGGGAAGGTTGTGAGACGTCATCGCGGTACGACATTGTTATATATAGGATTGTGATATATATATTTTCTCGTCATACTGGAAAATGTGTACGCAAGTTTCTTAACATGCTCACACATGTACGTGTACGTGCATGTGTGTGTGTGCGTTGAAGCGCGTTCTCATTATCAAGTGAGTGAGCATATTCAGTGTTCCCTCTAGAAATACTTGTGGTACCGCTGCTGGCCGGTGACTTGGTGTATGGGATGAAATGTGTTTTCTTTTTCTCTCTTTCTCTCAGCAGTAATGCAGTTGGAAAAAGCAGTGACTCTCTGGTTGTAGAGGGCCAGCGCTTTATCGAAGTCTTTTTCGTGCACCAAGACTTACGCTTTCCCGAGGGCCAGCACACTCACAGATTCACAAACAACGGAACGACACATATGAAATAACTGAGACGTTAACCCTCTTTTTTTTGCTAGACTGGATTTATATACTTGATAAAGATATATATGCATTATGAAAGAGACGACAATTGATGTGAAATGTGTCGCTCACGCGTGCATCGCTGTTTAATGTTCATCTGCCCATCCCCTCTCACATGACCGAAAATGCGATACTCGCCTGGTGACAGCCAAAGCCACCATCGTTGCTGCTTATGAGGGGGCACCTTTGGGACGTCAGTACGCGCACTCTATGCCGCTACAACGGCTGTTGATGCCCTCTTCACAGTTCTCGCAATTGCGGTTCTCTCCATCTGCGGCTGTTTCTTTTTTTTTTTAACGTTTATGTAGACCCATTTGTTTGCGCAAAAGCAACGACTGCCACGTCAAAACAACAACCAAAACAACACGAGAGGATATACGGTGATGCGGAATCAAGGCGTCGATGAGCTTTTTCGTGCGAGAGGGACACTGTACCAAAAAATAGAGGAGGAGTATGAGCCCCTTGGCGATTTGGGTGAGTTCAGCATTTCCATTGTCCATCGAGAAGCTCCTGAACGGCCCCTGCAGTACGAGATTCAAGTGTATCACGGCAGTCGCGTGGAGCTGACCAACCAGATCGATGAATCCATGGCGCTCGCGTTCTCGGACTCCACCGCGTCCGTCCTCTGGGATGTGATCATTGACGGGAAGGTCGAGCAGCTGGCCTTCCGCTTCCACCCGCCACATGGCGCGACCGCGCCTGAGGCCGCGGCACTCAGAATGGGCGCGTTTGTGGAGGTGTTCAACCGCTGCACATACAGTAGATTCACGAACACGGAGATCGTGGACACCGATGACGAGTGGTTCGAGTACCTGCGCGGCCTCGCCACGACGCGGGTGCCCGCAGAGGAGAGCGCCAAGAACGAGCCCGTCTACACATTTGCTCTGAGTAATCAGAGCCAGCAAGACACTGGCAAGGGCAACGTGTGCCTTGCGGAGTCGGTGCAGTATCAGAGAGCGTTGGTTGTGCAAAAAGGTAAGGGCGCGAAGGAACTGTCACTACAGGCGCACCATATCACAGAGAATGGGTTCGGCGACAAGCAAACGGTGACTGTGGGGCAGGTGGACAACTCCGCTACAGGCGCGCTGCTGTGCGACGCGGAGCGCAAAATGCTGCTTTTTGGCAATGAGTCACGAAAACTGCACGAAATTGACCTCGAGCGCGCCACAGTGGTCTCTGTCTTCAACCCTGACGACTTTGACGTGCGTGGCGTGACGTACGCCAACCAGACACCTGGCGCGAACAGCTCCATTTTTACGTGTCTTGCTCCCAATGTGGCGTTTAACGTTGACACCCGCCTGGACCCTCGCCGGTGTGTGGTAACGGAGACGGGGAAGTCACTCAGCGACTATGCCATTGCGTCGACAGGGAAGAAGCACTTCACCTGTCACGCCACCTCAACAGCAGGCCACCTGGCGATCGGCGACAGTCTCGGGAACATTCGCCTTTACTCGGGGCCGCCTGGCTCTCCTAAAGATGGCAAGGGCTTTCACCCCAAATCTGCCAAAACCCTTCTCGAGACAAAGATACCGATTGTCGACATCGACTTAACGGCGGACGGGAAGTATCTCGTAGCGGCGTGCGCCAAGTTTCTCCTCTTTATCGACACGACGTACACGAATGGTGATGACGTAGAAAGTGGGTTTGTGAAGCGGATGGGCCGGAGCAAGCCGGAGCCAGTGCGGCTACAGCTGTCGCTCCAGCAGGCGAGGGAGATTGGCGGTGTCGATGCGATTAACTTCACTACGGTGAAGTTTGATCGTTTTCACAGAAGCGGGGAGGAGTGCATCACTGCATGCTGTGGGCCAGTCATGGTGGTTTGGAGCATGAGGGATGTGCTCCGCTCCCTCGCACTAGGTCGCTCAGCAGTGTGCAGCACAGCTCCCACCCAGCAAGCCGCTAAGGCGACCTCTGCGGGACTGCCGTCCTTCATCACGTACATCACAAACGATCAGCTAGGAACGCTGAAGCTCACGGAACGCAGCGCCTCAGTCCCCTCGGGGTGGAGCTGGAGAAGCTAGTTTGTGAGCTGCGTGCTATTATTTCCCCCTCTCCTCCTCCAAGAGGGATTGTATTTCCGGATTTCATAGAGGGTGACGATGGGATCATTATTACCCCAATCTCAAAAAAATAATTTGCGCCATGATAGAGTGTGCCCTACAGGGGAGAGACAGTATGCTGCTATTTCCCATTTTATGGTCACCCTTCTTCAGATGGTGTTAGGGTGCTAACTACCTCTGTGGGAGAACGCTTGAGGGCAACCACTCCAACGCATGACACGTGAAAACGATGCGAATTCTATTTTGTCAACGCAGATGCACTAAGTTCTTCTGAGATATGGATGATAGCTGTACACACTGGATGCGTCAAATGCGCTTATCGGTCATCGTTCGTACTTTGTATCTCCATGTACCTGACTGCCCATCATTTCTTAATTTATTTGACGTATCGTGTTGCCGCGCAGCCGAGCAACAGGCAACACGTGCAACCACCACTCACAGGTGTCAAGTACACACGCACACAAGGAAGCGAGAGCGGAAGGGCCCCGGCGCCAATAACGACCAGCAAGATCGGAATCGACATTGACAGTGTGTGCTATTCCGCGTTTGTCAAGTGAACAGAGCTGCTTGTTGGGTAAATAGGAGGGAAAGTGTGTACACACTCACACACTCACACACACGGAGATAGAGACTGACTAGGACAGTGGGCTTTTTTATTTTTTCTGTCGTTGTCGACTCTTCTCGGAGTGCACCTGACTTATTGTGTTTTTTTGCGCATATCCAAATCTCCAATACACGTGACTAGGACACACTATATACGTACATACATATATATATATATATATATATATATATATATATATACGAAGAAAGGGAGGGCACAATGTCACGACTAATCCCCCTCTCACTTACCTTTGTTAGGTCCGTGTCTGTCCCTGTGCTTGTCCTCATGATTGCTGTGCTCTGTTGTGGTGCAGCCTTTGCCAATGCTGAGGACGAAGCCACCCGCAATCTGCTCGCTGCTGGAGATAAAGCGTTCATCCAGCGCGATTACCATGGCGCCCTCTCCAAATTTACGGAGGCCCTGATGAGGCAGCCACGGAATGAGCGTGCCCTTTTCAGCCGAGCCGAGCTGCTATCGATGATGCGACAGAAGGAGGAGGCTCTCACTGATGTTAACACGCTGCTGAAAATAAATCCCGACCACCCACAAGCACGAGCACTGCGTATCACGCTGAATGTGCATGCCGTCCGTCTTGGTGCCGCTCTGGCGGATGCCAAGCACCTCGCTGGTGTGTACAGAAAGCAGAAGAAGGCTGCAAAGGTGAGAGAAGTGGAGGAGAGTGTCGTAAAACTCGAGCGCTACGCCGGGCGGTGGGAATCACTCAGCAGTGCCCTGGACCTGGCGAGTGCCAGTGCGGATGCGCCCGCTGGCACGGATGCGGTATTGCAGCGACGCTACGCAGAGTGTGTCTTCCTCCTCGAGAGTGTGATCAGCGACTTTGCCCGCGACAGTCTGGATCTGCGACTACGGCGGGCCTCCTGTGCCCTCGCTGTGGATAACAATCAGGCGGCCGCGGCGGAGATTAAGTACGTGCTGCAGCGAGACACCAACAACCTGCGTGCCATCGCGCTGAATGCTCGCTCGCTGCGCAGTCTTGGTGCGCTGGACCAGGCTCGATCTGAGGTCCGTCGCTGCTTAGCACTGGATCCCGAGTACGCCCCGTGTGCTTCGCTGCACAAGCTTATTCGCGTGCAAGTAAAAATGACCAAAACTGTCGCGGATTGCATAGAGTCCAAGCGGTACACCGATGCGCTTGAGAGCATTGAGGCAGCGATGAGTCAAGAGCCGCATTCGCCGTACGAGGAGCAGCTGATGATCTGGCGCTGTGAGGCATACGTTGGGCTGCGCGACCCCGCGCATGGCGTGAAGGCCTGCCAGTCCGTGATTGATCGTGTGGGCCATGAGAGTCAGACTGCCTTTGATATGCACCTGCACCTCGCAGAGCTGCACTTGCTGAACGACGACTTCGACGCTGCAGAGCAGTCGGCTGGGAGGGCGCGGGAGTTGCAGCCGCGCAGTGCCAGGGTGGATGACTTGCTGCAGAAGATAGAGAAGCTCCGAAGAACAGGTGCGCGCAAGGACTACTATAAAATACTGGGCGTGAGGAAAACCGCCTCGTCGCAGGAAATCCACCGCGCATACCGCAAGCTGGCGAAGGAGCTCCACCCCGACCAGCTGCGGTCGAAGGAGTTGACCGATGATGAGCGCGCGCAGGCGGACAAGCGGTTTCGCGACATCAATGAGGCCAAGGAGATGCTGCTCAACGACGAGGTGCGCGCCCGCTACGACAATGGAGAGGATGTTGCGAATCCACATGAGCAGCAGCAGGGCAGTCAGCCTTTTCATGGGCACCCATTCCCATTTAACTTCAATGGATTCCCTGGATTCCAAGGTCACCACCACGGTGGCGGCGACGGAGGGCAGCAGCAGTATTTCTTTTTCCAGCGTGGATGAAAGTGGGAACGAGTGATTTTAGTAGTTACAAGCATACTGACATCTCGATTTACACCTCAATGACGATATAGCTAGTGGGTTCCACAAGATACAATATGAAGAGTGAGGTATCAGAACAAACATCTACTGATGCTTATTTACTTTGCTAACCCAGTTTGCCTCTGCTGTTTATTGCCGTCTGCATGATCTTTGCGAGCAGATGGATATAAACAATTCCCTGTGGCTGTCCCTTCTCCGAAAAGCTCTTCTCCCTCTCTAACTCTCATCAACAATACAACCGCATCCACCATTACCACTATTTATTCCTCTGTTGTGGCTCACAACGCACAGACTTGCAAAAGGATCAGATCCGGGAGGTACTGTCAGCATTGGATTATCCGGCGTACATATACGCACACATTCACCAGTCATATATATTTTATATACACACACACTTACACATAAACTTACGCCAGAGAATTACACTAATAACGGATTAACAGATATATAATTTTTGTTTTTGTGTGGGTGGGGTTAATTACAGCGCAATGAAGACTGATGTTCTTTCAATTGACGGCATCTATTATGATACCGAGAGGATTGCGGAGATGCATCCCGGGGGGCCGATGATTGTGCGCATGTGCAACGGACGGGAGTGCACTGCCATATTTCTTAGCTATCACCGCCGCCGCTTCCCACATGAGCTGTACGAGCACCTGCGCGTGGATGAGAAAGACATCGAACCTGGCAGTCTCATCGAGCAGCGTGAGCAGCCAAGTTACGACCGCTATCTAGAGCTGTGCCGGAAGGTGGACCCGATCATTGCGCCCACAAGGGGCTTCGCGCCGTCGTACTACTATCTAAAAGTCGCTCTGTGGGTGGGGCTGACCCTTTTGCTAGATGCCTACTCGCTCTTTTACAGGCGTGGCCTTGTGCTCACCATTGTGCAGTCTATAGCTATGGCGATGATCGGGATGAACGTTCAACATGATGCCAACCATGGGGCTGTCAGCGCGGACTGGCGTGTGAACCGTCTCCTGGGCCTTTCGCAAGATCTGCTTGGTGGCAGCAGCATTAGCTGGATATTGAACCACAACCTCGTCCACCACATCTACACGAACGAGCCTACGCGTGATGACGACTTGGACATCCCTCTCCTCCGACTCCACTCCCTCATCCCGAAGCATCTCGCTTACTGCCTACAGCAGTTCTACGTGTTCGCACTGGAGGCGTGCTTTGGCCCTGTGCATGTGCTCTCCAACATTCTGTTCCTCCTCAAGGGCCCGAACGCGAAGCAGCACCTCTTCAAAGATCAGTGGCAACTGTCGCTGTGCATTATGCTTATCGTACCCTTCCGAATCTTCTGCAACTTCCTTCACGCAGAGAGCTTCATGGGTGGGCTTCTTGCCAGCCTCACGCAGTACATGCTCGGTGGATTCTATCTCGCCTTCTTCTTCCTCATTTCGCACAACTTTGATGGAGCCAAAAAGGTGGGCACCAGCGACGGAGCGGATTTTGTGTCGTGCCAGGTGGAGACGGGCTGCAACTTTGGTGGGTGGTGGTGGGGCCAGATCAACGGAGGGCTTAATTTCCAGATTGAGCACCACCTCTTCCCGAGAGTTCACCATGGCTACTACGTGTATCTCGCGCCGATTGTGCGCGCATATTGCAAGGAGCACGGCATCACGTATGTTCATTACGATACAATTCAGGAGAACGTTGCGAGCACTATGGCGCACATGGAGAAATATGGAAAAGGCCTTGAGACGATAGAGTAAGGCAGAGAGGAGAATGAATAGTAAACTAAATAATAACAAAGAACATAGGAAGGCTCGCTGCAATTTGTGAGTCGGAGAGGAAGGCGCGATGGGATTGGGGTAGAATATACCTGTACCGAACAGTGTCTTTTACGGTTTTATTTTCGTTCGTACGCAACAAGTGGAATGCCTATGCCTTCAAGTCATTCTTCACTGTCGATGCTGCACCGCGGCCACATTTATATATGTGTCGGCATCCCGAATTGTGCTCGTGGATCGGTGAGCGTTTATGTATCTGTATGCATATATGAGCCTCTTCTATAATCACAGTTTGTGTAGTGATCTTGTGTAGAGATGAAGGTCGTTATTTTTTACAGAAGAGCAACAGGGCATACGCACGAGCAAAATGAAAAGAAGAAGCAGTTGCGCATCTGCAGTCATCCAGTAGCCGACACATCACTGCCGTTAACGCTCCGAACTGCACGTAAAGAAATGACCCGTAAGCGGGACACTACATCAAAAAATAATATGATCAGCATATCCCACCAGCGTGAATTACAGAGAACATGCAAATATATACTCATATATAAGGACGACTCGCAACTTTGTGAGTCACCACTGTAACAACTGCTTATATATATATATATATATATATATATATATGAACAATCATGGACTACGTTCAGTGCTGCTCCTCTCTTGAGAGGAGGGGGTTTTTTAGTTCTCACACAGCATTATCATCACCATTTCTATATTCTCGCACATGGACCAGGAAGGAACCGGGGTAGGTTGTTATTGCGCTATGCTATTTTTCGTTTACTGAGACTGTATTACCGTTGTAAAAGCAGTTGCACGAAAATACACACACACACAAACCCCGAAGCTATCCTACTGAGCTCTACCCCCTGACTTCGCAACTGTCGTTCCCTGTTCTTTCCGTTGCTTGTTTTCAATTTGGTTGTGTGTGCATGGACAGTGGTTGAGTGACTGGGCGGAGTCACTGTATTGTATTGCTTCCTCTGCTCGTGTGTGTGTGTGTGTGTGTGTTCTGTTTTCACTCACACTATTCGTTTTTCTCCTTTGCTCCTGCGGCTTTCATTTTTTAACTTTGCTGCTGTGGTTGCAATATATATACTTGTTAGCTTAGTGGCTTTGGAAGCGTACCCGCACATACACAGAGTAGCACGGATTTGGCGTCGTGTATATCATTGTTGTCGTCGACCGTATTTTCTCGCTGTGTCTTTCCCTGCTCCCCCTTCGCCTTGGAGGTTAGGAGGGCAGCAGACCTGCTCTTCTCTGTGTGTGATTATTACTAGTAAATCTACCGAGTTCTCTGATAGAGTTAACGAGGTACGGTAATGCCACTTAGCAATTTAACAATTGACACGCCAGAATGGCGCTGTCGGAGGGTGATGGAAAATAACACTACCGAACTGCGAAATGCTGTATCGTTCTATCTCCCCATCTCCCCTTCCCCCTTTCTTCTTCCACGATTCTCTTTGGGATATAAAAATAAACAGTTAGTACCATTTAAGGTCTCGCTGGACTAG
>JAODGE020010231.1:0-10732 GCA_027574965.2 Ecitophya simulans
GCCGCAAGCAGGCGCGTCCGCGCCGCCGCTCCGGCGAGCTGATGGCGCCGCAGGATCTCACCACCTGCGCGAAGTCCGCCGCGTCGCCGGAGCGCGCGCCGCACGCCGGCGCCGGCCCGCCGCAGACGCACGTCGAGAACCTGTCGCTGAAGCGGCCGAAGCTGGAGGCGGCCGCGAAGGAGGCGCTGCGCGGCGCGTCGCTGCCCTTCGGCGCCAAGGACAAGGACAAGGAGAACCACCGCCTGCTCGTCGAGGAGAAGAAGGGCAAGATGACGTTCCAGGGTCAGTTCATTCAGCAGAGCCTGCTGCCGCTGCACCAGCATCATCAGCAGCAGGAGGAGGAGCGCGCCAAGATGGTGCTCACGCCCGACCCCAGCGGCAGTCCCGAGCTGGATCTCTCGATGCATCACCACAAAGAGTTCCCGCCCTCGCCGCCCTTGCTGCCGCCGAGCATGCTGAACATGAAGCACGAGCTGGACGGGCACTCTCCGCTGCCCTTCCCGCCAATGCCGTCGGTGTCGGCGCTGACCATGACCCCGCCGCACAGCAAATGTGAGTACGACCAAGTTGCGCCGAGCCGCGATTGACGGCAATGCGCGTCTTGCAGTTTTCGGCCTCGACTCGCCGCTGCTGTTTCCGCCCGGCCTGGACGGCTGTCGCAATCCGCTGCTGGAGCTGGCCGATCCCCGCACCACGCCCGACACGCAAATGTTCACCAAAAAGAAGAGTAAGCCCGCGCCCGCGATCGGTCCGCGTGACGGTTGTCCCTCAACGCTTGTCGTTGTTGTCGTTGCTTGCAGTGGGACGCCCCAAGGGACAGCATTCGGCGCCGCGCGGCGGTCCGCCGCGCTCGTGGACGAACGCCGAGCTCACCGAGGCGCTCCAGCACGTGTGGAACAAGAAGATGACCACGTCGCAGGCGTCGCGCATCTTCGGCATTCCCTACAACTCGCTGCTGATGTACGTGCGCGGCAAGTACGGCAAGTCCCTCAAGCTGGAGCAGCTGCGCAAGGACTGCATCGGCGGGCCCGGCGGCATGGACCTGATGAACCTCACCGCCTCCGCCGGCGGCGCGGGCGCCAACAACAACAACAACGTGAAAAACGACCCGGAAGAGCGGCGGCCCTCCTCCGCCGAGCACGCGCCACCCGGCGGCCAGCATCCCATGTTCAATCCGTTCGCGCCCAACTTCTATCCCGACTTCGCCGCCGCCGCCGGCGGCTTTCCCATACCCGTGAGCATGATCCATCTGCTGCCGCAGAGCGAGAAGAATCGCGACCACTACATGGGCGGCGCGCACGGCGAGCGCGGCGAGCGCGGCGCCAACGGCAGCGACCTGGAGGACTGCAACCGCAACGAGCGCAGCCTGAAGGAGGAGCCGCAGGACATGTTCATGCCTCCCGGACTGTCGCGCGAGGACCGTCGCGAGCTCGTCCAGCAGAACGGACAGGATTGAGGGCGGAGCTCGTTAGGCTATTATCTCAAACTGTAAATTCCGCCCGCACATCCGAGAGCGCGCGGCGGGGAAATCGTGCGAATTCGTCCAAAACGTTAGGTGAACTTCGGGATGTGTGCAAAATTCGATTTCGACGCGGCGGGACGCGACGGGCGAGACGCGAAATGCGAAAACACTAGGGGCAATATTAGTATTTATAGTTTTGTTAAACTTTAAACAGTGCTTCCTTCTTAAATTAACTTAACGTAACGATCACATAATTATTGACGGATGCTGTTTCTCTCTCTCTCTCTCTCTATATATATATGAATTTGATTTCAAAGAAGCATTACGAAATCTCACCATAAGACTGACTCGAGCACTCGAGCGAACTCATGCCAATCGTCCGCGATGAGACCACACGACGCAAACAGAAATCATTTTTTTCGATCTGCAAAACAGAGACAACCACAGCATTGCAGCCGACACATATACTACTACAATAGTTCCTGGTTACATTTTACTACATAGACAATTGACTACTATTATTATATCAAAATATGACTTACTGTACAACTGCTAGGTACTCGTATACTTCACTGTTACGGAACGAGCGCGAAGGGCGACGCGACACTATCAAATTAGAGCGGGGACGAGCGCCGCCGCCCCCGCACACGCGCGAAGCGAAGACGGACGCATTCTATTTTTAGCGCGAGACGTTTTTTATACGCGTACTTTTAAACGAACCGAATCACAATAGCCACAATTAAACAATAAACCAAACTGCGATATTACGAACTACTTCAAACAGATTTACTTATTACAAAACTACAATAGGCCGGCGCTTTCTATATATTTTTCTACGGGACATTTTCCGAGCGAAGCAGGTCAATAAGCAGGCGTTGTTTTTACTCGTTTTTTACAAACGCAAAGGAGAAAACACACACACATGCATACACACACACACACACCAGCAGCGACGAACCCGCCAGACGAAATCGCAAATGACGCAACCGATCGTTGCGCACGCAACAATGATAGACTGAACTGAAACCGTTTCGTTGCCACCCGAGTTTCACACATTTTCGTTCGCATTATTACGATTATTGTTTTTGTTCTGGCGACTGGACAAAGCGAGGAGCACACGGCGCGCATCCAAACGATTAATGCATAGTAAGTGTTTGTATGCAGATATACTTTGGTCGGAGCGCGACACACACACACACACACACACACACACATTCACACGTTGTATAGAAAAACAACAACAACATTTTAACGCAAGCCTAATCATTGACTAGAAATTGTTGTATACGGAAATATTTAACGATATTATAAAGGAGACGCGCGCGCAAATCGCACAAACCTGGCGACGAACGCGCAAGCGCCAGCATCGGTACAAAGCGTTTCTCCATCTCCGTTGTCGTCGCGAGCGGCGGGCCTGGCGGTCGCGGGGCGCGCGCCCGCCTCCCGGCCGCCGCCGTCGGGTTCTGGCATTCGTTGCGTTTTGCGTTCCAGTCTTTTAGCCGAACTAACAATACAATACAAGCAGGGTATAAATGAATAGAACTTTATTGATTATTGATAGAAATATAATCTTCCAGAGAGGTGAACGAAAACAAAACGAATCACACCACACTTTATTTGACGTAAGTTAAGAGGGAAAACGAAACGAGACACACAGATGAATAAAAGAAATATAGTAATATATGAAATTTTAAAAAGATATTAAAGATTAAAATGGAGATTAATAAAGAATCATAAAGATTAGAATTGTATAGAATTTACGTAGGCATATGACATAAAGACGCAGAGAGATAAAAGAAAAACGCAAAAAAAAACAAACAAACAAACAAACAACCGACAAAATGCATAGATAAGGATAGTATGTAATATAAACAATCATGTGATAATAGTTACTGTGCACAGTTAAATTAGTTAATTATGATTAAACGTACACTTCGGAGTTTCGCGGAGCGGGAGTGGGCAGTGATTGTATATTTTTGGCGGAGACATCGGCGGTCGTGTGAATGAAGGGCGAATGGAGGGTGGGTGGGTTGAGGGAGGCGTACGTACGACGGATTTTCGTTACTCGTTAGCGCGCCACGCCGTCGAGACCATCATGGATTTTTCTCGTTTCCCATCGCGCGGTCGCGACATTCGCGCGCATTTAGCAAAGTCGGCTTTGAGTTCCTTTAAGTTACGTTTTTCGTTCTTCGAGCGCGCGCGACGCATGTACATACAACTCACGATTAGTTCATCGAGGTTTACTTTAGTGGTGCTGGTTAATTAAAAACGCAGATGACGTGCAAACGGACATTCCTAAACGAAGTATTATTAGTTGATAGGCGGATTCGATTCGGTGGCGATTCTCTAGATATGGCGATTTTTGTTTTCTTTTTTTTCCTTCTATTTTTCTCTCTCTCTCTCTCTCTCTCTCTCGTTCGCTTTGCGTTCGGTTATTTAAACTGGTAGCTTAAGAGCGTTAGTTGTTTATCATAGTTTTATGAAAATATATTTTTTTTTTGGCGACGATTCGAAGATTTTAAAGTTCCTCTTATTTGTATAATTTATGTAAATGTTTTTTTTGTCACGTATCAATTGATATTTATCTTATGATATTTAAAGTAAACGCACTTTTAATTGATTTCGTTTGTTGTCTTTGTTTCGCACGTTGTGTTCGGTTCTAGGGGGATGTTTTCGTTCGTTTTGGGCGTTCCGACGGGCATTAGCAACAATAACGGCGCGTCGTCGCAGATGTAAGAAATTGTGAATGTGGACGAGATTGATTGATACGTTTAAGCGAAGAGACGTTGTAAAGTGTGTTTGTTTACCTTTTATTGGCAATTTGGAACAAATTGAGGAACGCAACCCTGGCATTAATTATTAATTAAAATTATAATTAAAGATAATGAGAAACGACGAGAAATTGCCGAGTGCGTTGGAACTCGTCCGACATCGGTGATTGTACATTGACGATGCGACAGCAAACAAATCTAGGAATCTGTATAAACCGCAAAAAAAGTAATAATTGTGTAATTAGATGACTTTGATAATAATTAAATTAAAAATTAATTAGTGTTATGTAAACGGTACTCTAAAATGACGTTTCGGGCGGAGGCGACAAAACGCGTTGGGACGAAGCGCGGCACACGAACTTTGGCATTAACGAAGACAAACTGATATGTGAATTAAAAAAAAAACAAGTAATCATCAAATTGTAAATTGGACGGCCATTAGACACGAAATTGTAAATACTATTGACGATTATATTGATATTGATAGGCAGCTAGAGTTAAATTGATATTGATGGTGCAATCATGATCATACTTGTATAAATTTTGAGTAAATAATGAAATAATAAATCTATGACGGCATTTACATTAAGCAACTCTCGATTAAGACACGCAACATAGTGAATTATCGCGATTCGGCACACCGTTGACGCATCAGAAGAACACTAAATTCGACCGTTAGAAACTCCTTGCATTTCCGATACGTTATCGCTTGAGTTACGATTCGACGCCTTTACATTCTAACAAATAACGACAAACAAACAAAAAATAAACGATATATGAAACAGGGTAAACAAAACAATATCTTATCGCATCTACAAATAAATGAAATACAAACACACAAAGAGTTAATGAACGACAGAACTACAAACGACAGATCACCGACGATAGGACGATAGCGGATTAGTATAGAGCTGCATTTCGATATGATTTCAGAGCCACACTCGCATCTTTCGACCGAACAAAGACGAACGAACGATCGCGAAACAACTGTAAATTGTTCATTGGTTGGTAATGTTAAGTAAAAATTTAGGAATAATCCCGCGGTTCGTAGACGAGCGAAAGAACGTTCGCGAGAAGAGTGCGTTGCAGCGCAGGCGAGGATTTTCAAATTTATCTGCGCAAAACAAAACAAAACCAAACGCGGAGCATGTGTAAAGTGAGCGAATGCAAATTGGAATGAATGAACAATTGAACTAAAAATAAGAGATAAACAAGTAGGGCTTAGTTTTTAAAGAAAATGAGAAATGATGATGTTGGAAGCTTCTTGGTCGAAAAAAAAGAACGAAAAATAACAATAAAAACATTTACAAAACGCCTGGACTTGAGTCTGATTGCACCTCATTCTTGTCTGCTTATGTGTTGCATTTTCCAGGTATTTTGCGTTACTCCTGTCCCTTTGCAGACAATATGCGACGCGAGCAGTACATATATTACCTTTTTTTTTAAATTACTACTTGTTTTCACTGCGAGCAGTTAAAAGCAGTGCACATTTCTTCACGTTGACGGCAAAACTTTACTATTGAGAAGATGTACAAAAAAGAGTATCGAACGCACGTACATTATAGGTTTGGTGGCCGGCGAGCTCGGGTCCCATGCAACCACCAGCAACGAAACGATTCTTTCTGCCAGAAATGCAACTGAAGCTTAATGATAATGTGGGATCGCTACAAGAATGTGCACTACAAGAATGTAGCACGAAAATATGATATAAATCAGGATTAAACATTCTACGTTGATCAATTGATCTAGCGGAACATTATCTTAACTAATATTAACTCTAGACAAAGTTACTTAGTACCATTCGAATCTACGTTCGTTTCTGCGTCGATTAAGCTGATTTAACTGGATTTTTAATTTTTGCCATTTTTTTAAAAAGAGAGAAGAGGTACCTCTTCTCACATTTGCCAAAAATCGATTGCAATGTTAAATTAGCGAAACATTATCTCAACTAATATTAACTCTCGACAAAATTGCATAGAATGGCATAGAATCAGAATCAATATTCTTGAATGACGGGTGACGTTAAACACAAGACAAAATGACATTTATAATTCTGTATACTGATAAATGCGACAATTTCAATATAATAGGGCTTGTTTCCTATAACGTGTACATACATAAAATAAAATAAAATATTTCTCTACAAAATTTATAATCACCAAATATCAGATGAAGGAAATATTCCGATGACCGAAATATTCAAGTCTAAGGCTCTCCCTCTCGAGTAACGACGTTCAGGTCGAATTGGAGCGTCCTAAGAAAAGTTACTAAAGTCCGTCTTCAGTTTTATCGAAGGGGCTTGCGTCGCAATGGGTTTGTTGGCGACTTCCTGTCGCGTCTTTTGTTGCACGGTCTGACTCGACCGCACCGCTGCTTCGAGTCGCGCCCGCATGTTTGGAGATTGACCCATTAATTTCTTAAATTCCTATCGGAAGCAAATTAATTCGTGCCACCCCCACCTTCGCGCAGCATGCAAACAATTATACCTGCGGATATTTAGGCCCAATTTTCATCAACCACTGCAAACTGGCATCGTGTAGTTTCAGGAAATATTTGCCCGACGATCGTAGAACTTGTGCGTCCAGAAGATAACTGATTAAAATGGGCACTATGAGCGTCAACATTTGAATACCTACGTGAAAACAAGTAAACTCTAATTATTGCGCACAATTTAAGCGAACGTCGTCCGTCCGTGCATTTACCTTGCATCAAGTCTCCTTCGATTGCAAAGTGGCAGCCAAAACGATTGGCAAAGCGTTTGTTAGCACCACACGACAACTTTATAAAGCGCAAAGGCGGAAGAAAGTACTTACGACTTGGCGGTTCGGCTAGGCCAATCAAAGTCTCCACGGTGACGATCGTCTCCAACGTGATGGCAAGCTCGCCATCCGAAAGGCAATTCCTAGCTCCGTCCGTGTATAAAAACTCGACCAAGCGAGGAGCCAACGCGTGAATGTACGGCGTAGAAACGACGCGTTCGCTGTGCGTGAAGATCGACTTCAAAGTTTGCACGCACTTCAATCGCACCTGAAAATACGCGCACGCTTTAGCAGAGCGTATGCCGTATCAAATTACCTACCGTCGCATTAGGACTCTGCAGGCATTGCCTAAAGTGGTTGATGCAAGGATAGAGCAGATTCGGCGCAGAGACCACTTTCGGAGGCGCGTGCAGAACAAACACGGCGATCGCCAACATGGTCGTCACTTCGTCCAACTTGCAGGCCTCGCTGCCGGTTTTGGTCAAATCGATGATCTTCGCGAGGAAACTCTGCAGCAATTTGTGCCAATCTTCGGCGCAACGTTCGTCCTTCGAATATCCGTCGGTCGTGATGGCCTTCATGCAATGCAGCGCGGCCTGCACGGCCTTGCCGTTTGCCAAAATGGTCGCGTCGTTGACGCTCTTCGTCGACAGCTCCTTGATCACGCCGGTCGCCAAATACAGTATCGTGGGCAGCACGGCCACGGCGCCCTTCGGCGAGCAGAGCTTGTGCAGCCCGGCGAGGCAAGCCAACGACGCGGCGATCAAATTCTCCGCGTCCTTCTCCTTCTGCAGCACGTTGTGATTGTGCGCGGAGCGACGCGCAGACGCCGACGACAACACGGTGGAGTTCGGCGCCGGATTCAGCGCGGGCAGCTGCCTGACGAGCAGGCACAGACAGACCTCCATCACGGCATAGACCAACGACTGGCCGGGAACGATGTCGCCGCGCTCGCCGCCTTCGCCCAGGAGCGCGTCGTCGTCGCCGCCGCCGTCCTTTGCCGCGGACAACGCTTCTTCGGCCGCGCAAACGGCCCGCCTCAGCACTTCCATGCACAGCAGCTGCGCGCTCGGGTCGTCGCGCGTGAGCAGCAGTCGATGCAAGACGTTGCACAGTTCGATGCCCAGCGTCCTGTCGACCATGAGGGACGCGCGCGCCCATCGCGAGTCCAGCAGCGTGCGAAGGGCGCGCAGGCAGGTCACGATGCTCGCGAGCGGCTCCGACGACCTCGGACTGCACAGGGCCTCCATGCATATGCCGAACAGCAGGTGAAACTTCTCGCTGATCTTCGCGNTCGTCGCGCACGCTTTCGTACCCGCCGGCGTTCAGCCACAGCGCCGCAGCGTGCAAGATCGGCGGCCACGACGCGCCGTAGTGACACCGCGACGATTCCATCGTGTCGTTCGTGTAGAATGCGCCGCCGTCGTGGGGCAGCTGACTGGCGAACTCCGGCGGCAACGAGAGCAGCGCGTGGTCCTTCAGCGCCGCCAACCAGTGGGCCGACAGGTTCGCCAATTCCGGGCGCACCAAGGCGAGCAGACTTTCGCCCTTGTACTCAAAGTCGCCAAAATCGTCGGAAAAGTCGGAAAAGTGCGCGCTCGCACCACTGCGTTCTTGCATCGCGACGATGTAGATCTCCGCCCAAGCCTTCAGAATCGCGAGCTTCTCCAACGTGCCCATACTTTCGTTGTACAACTGCGTCGTGCTCGTCCTGCTCTGCAACTTGCCCAGCGACGACACGAGCAGCTGATGCACGCGCCGCAAGTCGTTCAAGTTGCGCGCCACGCCCGACCCTATCCACGTGGAGCAAACGTCGCACGCGGCCGCCGTGACGTGCGACGCCGTCTCCGCGGAGAACGCCGGCCGCAGGGCGGCGCCGACCTGCGCCTGAAACTGCTCCAGCAAAAGGTGACCCGGAAACTCGGGCTCGGGCACCTTCGCGAACTTCTCAATCACGTCCTGCAGCGTCTTCAGGCCTTCCAGTCGCAACGCGTCGGAGTCGCTGGTCGCCGCCATGAACGCCATCCGTATGAGATCCGAGAGGTGCAGCACGAGGAAGTCGCTGCTGCCGCTGTTCGCCTGCATCTCTTTGGCCTGCGACAGATCGAAGTGCGCGGTGACGTTGTTCTCGCACGTCGCGATAATCCTTCGCACGCATTCGGCGGCGAAGACGCGCGTGGGCCAACGCGGTTGCACCAACGGATGCGTGCCGGTCGAGTCTTCGGCGTGGAACTCCATCTGGTCGTCGTCGGGTCCGTCGTCGTCATCGTCGTCGTCGCCGTCGTCGTCGACGACGTTGCCGTTGCCGCTGCCGCCGCCGCCGTCGGCATTGGCGGCGGCGTCGTGCGCGCTCAGTTGCGGCGCGTCGTCGTTCGAATCGGACGCGATGGTCAGCACGTCCTTGCAGAGGCTCAACCACTGCGCGAGATTGTCGCACGCCAACATCTGCAGCATGCTCGCGAGCGTGTCGTGGATGTTCTTGGTCAGGCCCGGATCGGTCTCGGTGTCCAACATGCTGAACAACGCGCCGGGCAGGCCCGCCGCCGTCTCGGCGATGACGATGCCGCCGTTCGCGTTCTCGTTCGCATTGTTCGCTTTGCGCTCGGCGGCCAGCGTCGACGCGTGCTCGCACACCTCCTTCGCCTCGCGCTGCGCCAACTGCCGCAGGCAGGAGATCGCCGCCTTGCGCAGCAGCAGATGATTGCTCAGCAACGTCCTGCACAACGTCGGCACCATCGACGACAGATTCACGTGCCTGGGCGCGAACAAATGCAACTGCTGCAGGCACGCGATCGCCTCGGCCTGCACGAGCGGATCGTGATGGTCCTGCATGATGGCGCACGCGCAAAGGAACGACGACCGCATCGCGCCGATGCTGTTCGTGTTCGCTTGCAATTCCGGCCCGATGGTCGTGATCAACGCGGAGAGCACCTTGCCGATGCACTGGTGCACGTCCACGTACGACTGGGGCACGCTGAGGAGGAGCTTCAAGCCCAGCGAGAGCGTCGGTTCGACGTAACCGCGAAACATCGGTCCGCCGGAATCGGCGATCAGCGCCAACGCGTGCAAGGACCACACCTGCACGACCGGCGACGTTTGATCCTGCGCGAGCGCCAGCAGAATCGACACGCTCGTGTTCAGATGCTGCGAACTGCAAATGCCGCCGACGTATCTGTGCATACAGCCCAGCGCCAGCGAGTGCCCGGTGCGACTGGCGACGTCGCGCGCGCTCTTCAGCCGATCGAAGCTCGTCTGCGCCAGCTCGGCGGTGAAGCGCGAGTCCGACACGACCTGCGCCATGCGCCCGACGGCTTCGCCCGTGGCGCAGCGCAGGATGGGATTGGGCGAGGTGAGCGCGCCGAAAATTAGGTGCGTCGCGGCGCGCTTGACGTCCTCCTGGCCGAAGGACATTTTCGCCTCCGTCAAGCCTTTCAGTCCGCTCAGCAGCGCCGTGAAGACGTTGGTCTGAATGGCCTCCTGCCGAGTGCTCTTCGCGTGTTTGATGCAGTCGGCGAAGTGCTCCAACATTTGCAGACGGTGCTTGTTGGCGACGCGCGGGAAGATTTGCCCGAAGAGCAGCACGGACATGTCGATCACGGCGACGCCGAGCGGCAGCGGCCCGGGCACGCTTTCCCACGCCGCCAGTTGGCGATAGAGCGAGCAGATGTCGTGCTCCAGAGCGCCCGAACCCGCCGCACTGTTCGGCTGCAGCTAGAGACAAGACAAACGATCATTACTCA